>JAODAL010011810.1:0-98218 GCA_025379985.1 Phyllomedusa bahiana | reverse complement strand
TTCAAAAGGAAGGGGCTGCCAATCACTGTTTGTGGGTGGGGTAAGCAGGACTCCTACTGTCACTTAAGGAGTCTGGCCGGAATTTGCTTTTTAGTCAGAAATTCTGCTCCAAGTCATATAAATCTAAATATCACAGAGCTCAGCTTCTCTTCCTCTACCACATCCTCTCAGGTAGGGAGCCATAAACCAGCTGACTGGTTCCCTTTAAGGTTTGGCACTTCATTCTATTTCTTGTGACTTAATGGGAAATATCTAAAGGGATAGTCTCACTTCTGTTCAGGTCTCTTGCTACATCCCTATTTATACTCCATAGGGATAACAAGCTGTATAGGTTGGCTGGCCAGCCATGTTCCACTACACCAATGTGTTGTCAACACCAAAGTATGTCTAGGTATTAATGTGACAATACACTATAACTCCAAAATATCAGCATAAAGTAACCAAATATGGTAACATCACTCTAAAATTGCATATGAACCCAAATAGAAAAATTGTATCTTATTGCTGTCGTCCATTTTAATCTTTCTTCATTTTGTAAGATTATATTTTATTTTTAATAAAGATTTGTTATTTATTTAATGGTACTTAGTCCTCTTTTTTTCTAGTTGGGTTCATAAGCAATGTGTTGTAATTAGAGGCCTGATTGGCTGGCTGACATGAATCCCTAAAGACACGCCATTGCAGAAAATGTATAGGGAGGAATTCTAAAGATAAGTTATTATTGCAATATATTACTTACTGTTAAGTTTTATTCCATCCCAAGAAAACCTGTAGGTCTTTATTAAAAAAAAGAAAACAAAATATGTGTTTTTTTTCTAGTGACTGGACAGTCCAATCTTTAGGTATCGGCCGAAGCTCCACACAAGCCGTATCACATGGAGAATTTAACAGGCTCATTTCGTCTGCTGCAAATTTAATTGTGGCCACTGTAAGAAACAAATGGTTCTTTAGTTTAGAAAACATTATCACATACTCTATTAGGAATTCTGAATTAACAGAGGAGGGGCTGTCTCACTTAGGACTCATCTCTTACACACATGGACAAATTTGTTGGTCCCTTACCATTAAAGGAAGAAAAACCCACAATGGTCAATGAAATAACATGAAACTGACAAAAGTTATAATACATTTAAATTTAATGAAAATCATCTAAAGAAAATCAGACACTGCTTCTGAATTGTGGTTTAATTGAAAGATAAAAAACTTAATGAAACTGGCCTGGAAAAAATAATGGGACCCTTATTTGATATTTAATTGCAACACATTGTGAGACAATCACTGCAAACCAACGATTTCTATAACTCTCAATGAGACATCTGCCTCCATCCACAGGTATTTTGGCCCACTCCTCGTGAGTAATCTGCCCCAGCTGTCTCAGGTGTGAAGGTCCCTTCTCCAGCCTGCATGTTTTAGCTTCTTCGACAAATGTTTAATAGGATATAGATTAGGGTTCATTTAATCCACTTCAGAATAGTCCACTGCTTTGCTTTTAGCCATTCTTGGATGTTTTTAGCTGTGTGTTTTGGGTCATTACCCTGTTGAAGAACCCATAACTTGCAACTGAATCCAAGCTTTCTGACACTGGGAAGCACATTTTGCTTCAGAATGCCTTGAATGTCTTGAGATTTCATTGTAGATTCAAGACATCCTGTTAAAGATGCGGCAAAGCTGCCCCAAGGTATAAGGAAGCCTCCTCCGTATTTCACATTAGGTACAATATTCTTTTCTTTGTATGCTTATTTTTGCATCTCTGAACATAGAGCTGATGTGATGTACCAAAAAGCTCCAGTTTTGTCTTATCTGTCCAAAGGACCTTCTCCCAGGGCACCTTGGCTTGTTAATATGCATTTTTGTAATATACTTTCAAAAGGGTTTCATCCTAGGTCATCTTCCATTAAGTCTACCTTGGCAAAGTCAGCGACGGATGGTGGAATCTAGCACTGATGTACCTTGTCTTTGGCGTTCACCTCTAATCTTTAGAAGTTTCTCTGGGCTCTTTGGTTACCATTTGTATTTTCAGTCTCTTGAATTAGTGATCAGTATTCCTCTTGCAGGTAGATTAGCTACAGTCCCATAGACCTTAAACTTCTCAATAATATGTGCAAGTGTAGTAACAGAAACATTAAGATCTGCCTTTTGACTAAGACCAAGTGTAGTATCTGCTATAGGTGGGCTGATATATGAATGGAGAACCACGCTGGGGGTTATACGTAACTGGTTGTACGTGGTCTTCACTAATGTGTGGATCATAGGTGACCCATCCCCAGGATCGAAGCCATAAGGGCTTGAGGAGCCCTAAGTGCAATGTTCTCTCAGGAGCAGTGACACTGGGGTGCCTGAACTTACTGGGTGTGGGACCCCACTTGAGGAATGAAAAATTCATAATTTCCACTACACCACTTTAGCACACACCTTTATTCCCCAGCCTTTTGGCTAGTAAATAGAGGAATTTTTTAATTCCGGGCAGTAACACTGCGTACATTCAATGGTTTAATTTTCATGTTCACTGTGTGTTCTTTGTGTGTCACGATTTTTGTGTATAGATCAGAGGATGTGGTAATTTTCTGGGATCCTCCCGAGATCGGGGGGGAGGGTGGGGGGGAGGGGAAAGTAGCCATCAGGTTCCTTTCCCCCCTGCAAACCTGGCACTCTATGGAGGGTTCCCAGTTGAACTTTGGGCTCGTCACCCATTCTGATGCTGGGGGAAAGTATTTGGATCTCTACCTGCTCCAGCAGTGGAAGTCAATATTTCCTGTAACCTTTTGCAGGTGCCTTTTGGCCTGGTGAGGAAGTAGAATGTTTAGGTTTGTGGAGGCCCATTACATTTTTGTATGGGTCTGTGATAGACCATATCCTAAATGCGCTGTTTTTGTGTGGCACAGTAGCACTTTTATTGTGCGTTTGGGTGGAAAAACACGTATTAGGGCTTTAAAAAAACGAAAAAAAACCAGGAATATCAAGATGTTTGGAGATGGTCTTATGGCCGTTACCTTTAATATGTTTGTCTATAATTTTATTTCTAGTCTCCTGAGATACCTCTCTTTTTAGCTTACTTTGGTCCATACTTAGTGTAATACACACCATGATACCAAACAGCACAATGACTACTTTTCACCCTTTAAATAGGCAGACTGACTGATTACAAGTTTGAAGATACCTGTGATTCTGGTTACAGGGCATATCTTAGTTTAATATGCCTCTGTGTCGAATTATTTTCAATCTTCTCTAGGGATACCATCATTTTTGTTCAGGCCAATTTCATACATTTTTTTTTCTGTTGAACCACAATGTTAATGCAGTGTTTAATTTTTATCAGTTGATTTTCAGTAAATTTTACTTTATTATTACTTTCGCCAGTTTCAAGTTATTTTACTGACCATTGTGGACAATTTTGTCCACGTGTGTAATTACAAAGAATGTCCTTTGCTCTGGTTGACCAACACTTCCATGTATTACACGGAAAGCTCATGGATATCTGTGGCACTATGTGATACTAAGTATTTCCTGTGGGGATGTTGTAGTGAAATCGATTACTTCATGCTGGATAGCCACAGATAACTACTGATCAATTGGTTATAGCAGCAGCATACCCTGTTATTAGCTCATTGTTGAGAAATCCTACCAATAAAAAGATATTGTCCAGGGGGGCGTGGCCTGAGCAGGGGATGTGAACAGACGCACCTTGTGAAAATCTCCGGCTTGAGCTCCGTTTACCGGCCCAACTAAGCCCTTTAATTCGAGTAGATACCTGTTTAACCCAGTTCTGGACATTCCTCAAGACAAGAGCTACAAAACGATACCAGAACAGTCCTGTTAACGGCCCTGTAGCCAGAGTTCTGGGCAAAAATCCTCAGCCCTCAGAGTAGCAGAGGCAGCCAGCGCCATCTTACCCTTGCATGCTGGAAGCCCGGCCATTACTACAGAAAGACTCTGACGCTGTCCTTCCCCCCTCGTGGGATACAAAAGAGGTCTCCCTGCTGACACCCTCTGGACCCTCTTCAACCTTCTGCAGGACTAATTGGGTGAGAAAACACTGGTTCTCCACTTACCTTAAACATCTGTGGTGCCTGATCGTTACACATGAAGCCTCTGCTCTCCTCCTTAAATGTGGTGAAGCTGCAGTGAGTCCTTGCAGCTCCGGCTGTGACTGTGCTAAGCTCCTATTCATAGCGGAGCATATTATCTGCTCATCTCCTGCCCCGCATGGCTTTCCAGCTTCTATACAGTGCTTTCACAGCCTGTCCCAGACTCCAGCTGAGCTAATTGAGCTAATTAAGCTCCAAAAGAAAGCCCTGTGCTAACTCCTAACACCTCAAATGCCTTAGAGAGCTCTCCTCCTTCTCCCTAATACATAAGTTAATTAACTGAGCTGATTAACCACTGAGTTGCAGCTGAGAGTCCTCTTTGCTGGCCTTAATATAAAAGGACTATCAGTTTGAACTGATAATCCACTGGCTTGCTGTTAAGAGCCCTCTTTCGTTAACCTTAACAGACCGGAGTAGTAAGCTTTCAGGAAAGGCTGCTAACTTTCAGTCTCTGGACACTGTTCAAAACAAGCTGTTATATTATACTGACTTGGCACATTAACAGTTAATCACTACTGACTCCCTGACCTGCAGTTTCTGGACTAGCTGCCACGACTATTCTTCCTGTTTACACCACAGATCTACTCTGACAGTGTACAAGTTTGACATTGTTATATGCACTGCTACCCATCTCAGCCCTGAGCTGCAGTGCAATATATATGCTGACAGCATCACCAGTTCTGTACAAGACATAACCTGTATTACAGCAACCCCCTCAAAAGTTTTGTGAGCTTGCTGAACTTCTCCATAATTCTATATCTGCCACACACAGTCTCAGTTTGCTATACTGTCGTCTACAGTAGTGATTAGACAGATTCCTTCTACGGACTCTCCCCACTAATTGGAATCCTTATTAAAAGAATCAAAAGAGCCAAAGAGAAAAAAAAATAAAAAATCTCATCCAAGTCTTACAATTTATTATATCTCGGCTACCTTAGGAAATTATGGGTGGCACTTCCAAAAAAAATCCTAAAGCCCATCCCACTAAACTTCCAGATTTCTTCTCTTCTATGCCACAAAATGCAACAAGATCAAAAAAAGGACTGCAATTCCCTTCAGCCCCTCCTTCTGTCTCCTCACGAGCGGAATCTGTAGACTTTGAACACTCAGAAGACCAAGAATCCCAACCTCTAACAACAAATACCTTGCAGCGACTCTTTTCATCGTTTCGCTCCAGCCTCCAAACTGACTTTAAGGAGATGATATCGGAACTCAAACAAGATTTTCAATCTCTGGCTTCCAGAACTGATCATATCGAAACGAAGATGTCAGAGTTTGCTGAGTCCCATAATTCCCTTATCGACGCAAATAAACGCCCTAGAGGGGGAAGGTCCAGCGCCTAGCAGATAAGGTCCTGGACCCTAGAAGATCGATTCCAGACGTAACAATGTACCGTATAGAGGTACCCCGGAGTCCGTACTGCCAGATCAGCTTAACGGATATTATAATGAATCTAATGGAAACTAAACTCTTCCTAAATGTGGCACCCAGGATTTAAACCCATCGACGGGAAATCCACCGAATCCCTAAACCACGCAGCCTTCCCCAACAAAGTCCAAGAGACACCATCGCCCGCATTAATTTCTTCATGTTAAGGGAAGAATTCCTCAGGGCATTACGCAAAATAGATTCCCTCCCAGAAAGGTTCCAATCTATATCGTTGTTCCCTGATCTCACGGAGGCTACCATGCTTCGTAGATGAGGATTTCAGCAATACACAAAAATTTCAGGGAAAAAAGGCATCCCATAAAAGATGGGATTCCCTTTGAAACTCCTTATTACTAAAAGACGGTACGCAGATCCCCTGCACTACACCGGATGAAGCGTACTCACCCTAAGACACTGGAACCTTCTGCCTTCCACCGACTCCAGCCCATAACCAAGAAAAAACAACCACGTCCAGAGATGGTTACTCCCCTTTTGGGTTTCCGTAAAAACCATCTCGCCTTCGTTCCAAAGTGGCGCCTTAAATGAGTTTTGCTAATGGAATCTCTCTTAGTGTTCTCTACTTTTACTCTACTGCTCCTCCCTCTCTCTCTCTCCTCAATTTACAATGCTTAAAGGAGCTCCTTGCCTCTGGAAAACAATTTTGTTATGCTAATGCCTCCTTTCCCCGCTCAAGATTTAGCAGGACTGTCCCTGGTATTTCCTTTCCTAAAGGGATAATTTGATGCAAAGGTTGCGGGTTATTATCTTTTTTGTTTGAGTTTTATCTGTAAGGCGGTTTTTCGCTTGCTTCTGTGTTGTACATGACACTCCATCACTATGTAAGATTACTTATTGATATTTCCACCTCTGAAATATTTCCCACCCCGATATTGTAATGGTTAAGTTACTATCATAAAATTTGTTAAGGGATTAAATTCCCCTTCAAACGCTCCTTATGTGGGAGAAGTCGTTATGGTCAGGTTGTGTTTTAAATTTGTCTAAGGAGACTCACCTGCTTCCCTCTAAATCCCCATCAAATACATAACAAACACTTCCCACATATAATTCAGGCGAACTCGCAGAATAAAAAGGCAGGAGTCGCTATATTAATCAGAAAACCGGTTTCTTTTAAAACTACACCGAGCTATTACAGATCCCGCTGGTAGATTTATAATATTGATTTGTGAAATCAATCTAAGCCAATTACTCTTACAGCTCTGTACGCCCCAAATAATAGCCAAATTACCCTTCATTAGGGCACCATACTGGAAGCCAAAAGAGTTAGGAGAGGTGGCCTCATCATATGCGGAGATTTAATATGGTGATAGACTGTACTGTGACAGGTCAAAATCCACGTTTTGTCATCTACCAATGACCTAAAACCCCCTTTTGCTTGGGGAAATCTCACGATATTTGGCGATATCTCCATACCACGGAAAGGGATTTTACCTTCTTTTCCCACCCACACTCAGTCCACTCAAGAATCGATTTCTTTTTGATAGATAAACACATACTCCCACAAGTAGCTGCAGCTTCCGTTGGTCACATTACTTGGTCCGCCCAAAGCCCCAATTACCTTATCCCTTAAACCCCCCTTCCTGGGTTCCCGACCCCACTTATGGCGAATTAATAATTGCCCTACTCAAATCTCCCAAAAATGTCTATTTCTGAGAAACAAGTTGACTGATTTTTTACAAATAAATACTGGCTCAGTAAACCTCTCTGAAACCCTTGTGGTTTTGGGTGCCCATAAGGCATTTATCCGTGGAGTCTAATCCAAATGGCTAGTCGCTCCAAAAAAGAATCAACTAAAACCCTTGAGAACCTTCTTAAAAAAATTTAAAATTGTAGATAGCGAGCTAAAAATAAACCCCCACGGACTGTTTAATAAAAAACGCTTTAGCTAAACCTAAAAAAACGATTTACGAACACTTTATCCCCAAGGGAATACGAAAGAAACTTATCCAAGATAAAATGGCAATACTATCTACAAGGTGACCGAGCTTCTAAACTGCTAGCGAGACGAATTAAGACCCAACATGCTAAAACTAAAATTGCATACATTACATCTGATAAAGGAGACACAATTAAGAACCCCATAGATATTGCCAATCAGTTTGCTAAATTTTTCTATTCTAAATTGTACAACCTACAACAAGAAGAAAATTTTCCATATAACCTACGGGATGAGGAAATCAAAAAATTTCCTCTCATCGGTAAATCTCCCAAACTCAATAAATCACAAACTAAACTCTCTTAAAGGGCCCCCCTTCAACGATGCAGAAGTTCAACGAGTGATCCGATCTAGCAAAATTAAATAAGACCCCAGGCCCTGATGGGCTCTCCAATGAATATTATCATCTTTATTCGGATACTCTTGCCCGTACATGACCGCTCTATTTTCTAATATTGCATCCACTCCAAACCCCCCGAAAGAGCTCTTCCAAGCGATTATTACCACTATAACCTAAACCGGGCAAAGCCGAGGACAAAGTTGTAAATTATAGACCCATATCACTCTTTTAACTCGGATATCAAGATTTATGCTAAAATTATTGCTTCCCGCTTAAACCTAAATTCTTCCTTCCTTATACACCAAAGACCAAATGGTTTGTCCCAGGTAGACAAGCTAGAGTTTCCACAGGGTTTACTTGACCTTGTACAGATTGCAAGCTCACACAAGACTGATGTAGCCTTTCTGTCATTAGATGCCGAAAAGGCTTTTTTACAGAGTTTAACTGGCGGTACATGGAATTAACTTTACTTAAGTTCGGGTTCTCGGGCTTTCTACTTTCAGCCATATTTCCCTGTACTCCTCCCCCTCAGCCGCTGTACTCACCTCTGGCTTTCTTTCTACCCCCATTCGACCTTACTAACGGGACTCGTCAGGGTTGCCCCCTCTCCCCTTTGATGTTTGTACTGTGTATTTGAGCCACTAGCTGAAAAGGTCAGGAACCTAAAAACAAATCTCGGGCATTCAGATCCACCATACTATACATAAAATAAGCCTCTATGCCCATGACGTCATGCTCATAGCTTCCAATCCTCTTCCCGATTCCAGCTATTTGGAAACCTTACACTTTTCTCCCTAGTCTCCTTTTAAACTTAATAAGTCTAAATCATTTTCATCTTGCCGATTAACAACGCCTCCACTCAAAACCCCCTATTAGATAAAATATGGTTTTGCCCCGATCGGGCTACATCTGTAGAGTATCTAGGTATTACAGTAACTATCTGCCCAAAGAATACCCTAGAAGAAAATTTTGGTCGCCTATATAAAGAATTGATACAGAGACAAAAGACTTAGTAAACTCCCCTCACGTGGGTTTGCGAGAGTCAATGTTCTGAAATGTCTCTTTTGCCCAAATTTTTCTACATTTCTCGAGCGATCCCCTACATCATTCCCCAAAACATCATTGTTAAACTTCAAAGATTATTTTCAAACTTCATTTGGAATGGTAAAAAAACCCAAGAGTTAAAAGAAACCTTTTATTCTGTAGTTATAAGGATGGCGGCTTGGGAGTCCCCAATCTACATGCATATAATGTAGCGATTCTCTTAGAGCAAGGGCCCTTCCCTATGGTCTAATAATGATTCTATCTCTTGGGCACGTCTTAGAGAGCAAAATCATTCACTCCTTGTTTTGGTAAACCTCCACCTTTAAGGCCTCAAGCTTAGGTGGGCCCCCCCTCCCTTTACCGACATTACAATCCCTTGTTGACCTTTTTAAGATATGGAACCAATATGTCATCCCCAAATCATGGGTAATTTTACAGAAAGAACAAGCCCCAATAAGTATTCTTAAATGTTGGGACAACCATTTCACATCCTCCTCCTGGACACAGGCACACCTTCCTCCAGTGGACCAACTTTTTCATGATAATGGTAACCTTAAATCATATCTGGAACTTGAGATCCAGCCAAAATGTAACTTTGGGATTTTCTTTTTTTCAATATTTGCAATTACGACACCTTATCCAATCTATAAGTTGGCCCTCGACCCGAACCAGGACCTCAGATTTTTACAACTTTCTTCTTCAGAAAAAAGGATTTGAAAAAGGTCTATCGACTTTATACCATATGCTCATTAGCAGGCAAGATACTAATAAGCTTTCCCACCCATGATTAAATGGGAAAAGGAAATTAGTCAAAGAATTCCCTTAATGTTGTTTGGGAAAGGGAAAACACACTTAACTCCTCTAAAGCTTTCAAAATGCTTAAACCATGCCGAATTGATGCGAAAGATTATCTTCGCTGGTACCTTCCCACCTTTACGTCTAGCCCATATTTATCCAAGCACATCCGACATGTGCTGGAGCAATGCGGTCAACAAGGCACAATGATACATCTCTGGTGGGGCTGCCCCCTTATCAGACACCTTTGGGAAGCGGTTTTTCATCTTTTATTTAAAGTTACTGGATACCGTCTTACACCTACACCAGAGTTAGCAGTTCTAGACATAGGCCTATCAGACATTCCCCTCTCTCTGAGAACCATATTTTTCCATGTGCCTAATTGTAGTTCGTACAGCAATTGCTGGGATCTTGGATATCTACACAGGTTCCCTCACTTACTGAAATAATTAATAGAGTCAATTTTAATTGTGCTTGTGAGTTGAGACTGGTTGACCCCCCACATGTTTGCTCCAAGAAGAGATCTCTCTGGGAGTCCTGGCTTACCTCCACGTATAGTACCAACACCTCTCTCTGACCCCTCTTCCATACATACTGGATCTCAAATTTTGTTCATACCAATCCCTGTAACCTCTACTTAGGGATTCTTACATAGTGATTTCTTTTTGACTGTTATACTCTGCCGAATTTTACGTTGGTTCCCTTTTATTTCTGTTTGTTTTTAAGATATTTGTTGGAGACATGTGCCTCCTATGTAATGATTCTTGTCATACTCTGTACCCTATATTGTCATTACCTAATCGAATAAAGAATCATATGTTTAAAAAAAAAGATATTGTCCAAAGCTGACACCTCTGTTATGTAAACCTGTTTAGATTTTGGATGCATTCTGTAGGGAAGACCAGAAATTTCCATTTATTCCTTAAAGTGAACCTGTCAGTTGGCACACACCAAGTCCCAGTGCTAGTAATAGACAGTCTGTCAGACACCTCTTTTACTCACACTGGAAAAAATTATTTAAAAAAATATACCCAAACAACACAAAAACATTTTATTTAACTAAATACTCCCTAGCATCATTCGTCATTGACCTTTTTATAAAAAAAAAAGAGGATCCAACACTGGTCCAATGTAGTCCAGAGGGAAAACCGATAAAATACGGAAACACTACTCAGCATTTTGCTGACAGCTATCTAAAGTGCCTAGGGCAGCAAGAATACTAAATATTGCCCTACAGATAGGTAGCCCACCGTTTTACATAGGTAGCCTCAATTAAACAGGTTACCCCCTAATTAATAATCCAAACCCATGCTGTTATATAGGTAGCCCATCCCCTATGTAGATAGGCTGTTCATTATGCGGTAAGGCCACAGAAGGAAGTTCCAACAGTAGGTAAGGCCCTGGCTACACAATGCCCTTTGTTACACACATAGATAATTTAGGCTGTCAAGGCCCCAGGTAGTTACGTTGGAAGGCAAGACCCTGGGTAGGTAAGTAGTCATTCAGGACCACAGGTAGGGAGGGGCTTTAGGTAGGCTCCAGGTAGCACCAGATAAGCTGCAAGCCGGGCTTCTCCTATGGCAGCCCATCACAGGCGACACAGTGATATGATGTCATTGCGCCATCTGCATCATCATGCACGGCCAACATCTAGTAATCCCCAAGCATTTGCCTCTGAACGCTCAGGACAGCACTGCGGCTGCTATGGATGGCTGTTACGCTTGGGACAGCGCTATGGCTGCTATGGAACAACTGTTATGCCACTGGGTGTGTTAAAGGGAGAGAAACTGATCATTGTGATATGTAGGTGTATATGAATTTAAGCATTATTTCTGAGTAAAATTCAGAGTAAGTCCTAAAAAGTGAAAGCACTGCTTATCCCGCCCGCATACAGTAATTGACACTGTACACACACTGATACAAGGAAAGCTGTCAATCACTGTATGTGGGCATGGCAGGCCAGACTTCCACTGTCTCTTAAGAAGTCCTATCAGTATTTTTTCTTCTTTTTATTCAGAAATCCTGTTCTAAATAATCTAAAACTATATATGACAGAGCTTCACTTCCTCTATCACATATCACTTCCTGCTCCCAGATAGGGCAACATAAACCCCCTAACAGGTTTGCTTTCAAGCTCCTTAAGCAAAACTTCTGCAGCTATAATCTATAGATGGTAGCACCCATAAAGATCTTGGCCAGTTGCTTGACAACAAAACGAGTAGCCACATGTGTTCTGCATACCCCTGGCACCAACACTTCTGTTACATAGTACGGTTCAAAAAAGACACGTGTCCATCAAGTTCAACCAAGGGTGGGTAAAATGAGGGATTGTTCTTGCAATCCATCTGAGAAGAGGAGTGGCATGTGAAGCATTGGATATATAAGGGCAAACTATGGTCTGTCTGTAGAGAACACACTAAACTATCGATCAATGCAATTTGATTTGATAAAATGACTGGTCCCTCTCATCTGTTCAGTAGACACACAGTGCCCTATAGAGTGGGTGTTGCATTCCAGTAAGTGATGGACGCACCTTTTGAGGGCTGTTTATAATAGTTGTCTGAATAAACAATATCTAAATCATGGTGTCCTATGTAATATCATATAATATTTTTATTATCATTTTTCTTTTAGACTTTAGAAGATCATTTACAACATTGTCACCAACAAAGAAGTAAGTTTTCTGACAGTAAATGTTTGAACCTGAAAAAATGTAAGATATTATATATATATATATATATATATATATATATATATATATATATATATATATATATTTGTGTTGTATGTATATTAATTATATATATAAATTATATATATATATAAATATATATATATTATATTATATTATTATTTAAATTATATATGTATATATATATATTATATGTATATATTAATATACACTCACCGGCCACTTTATTAGGTACACCTGTCAACTGCTCGTTAACACTTAATTTCTAATCAGCCAATCACATGGCGGCAAACTCAGTGCATTTAGGCATGTAGACATGGTCAAGACAATCTCCTGCAGTTCAAACCGAGCATCAGTATGGGGAAGAAAGGTGATTTGAGTGCCTTTGAACGTGGCATGGTTGTTGGTGCCAGAAGGGCTGGTCTGAGTATTTCAGAAACTGCTGATCTCCTGGGATTTTCACGCACAACCATCTCTAGGGTTTACAGAGAATGGTCCGAAAAAGAAAAAACATCCAGTGAGCGGCAGTCCTGTGGGCGGAAATGCCTTGTTGATGCCAGAGGTCAAAGGAGAATGGGCAGACTGGTTCGAGCTGATAGAAAGGCAACAGTGATCAAATAGCCACCCGTTACAACCAAGGTAGGCAGAAGAGCATCTCTGAACGCACAGTACGGCGAACTTTGAGGCAGATGGGCTACAGCAGCAGAAGACCACACCAGGGTGCCACCTCCTTTCAGCTAAGAACAGGAAACTGAGGCTCCAATTTGCCCAAGCTCATCGAAATTGGACAGTAGAAGATTGGAAAAACGTTGCCTGGTCTGATGAGTCTCGATTTCTGCTGCGACATTCGGATGGTAGGGGTCAGAATTTGGCGTCAACAACATGAAAGCATGGATCGATCCTGACTTGTATCAACGGTTCAGGCTTGTTGTGGTGTTGTCATGGTGTGTGTAATATTTTATTGGCACTCTTTGGGCCCCTTGGTACCAATTGAGCATCGTTGCAACACCTTGTGGAATCTATGCCACGAAGAATTGAGGCAGTTCTGAAGGCAAAAAGGGGGGTCCAACCCGTTACTAGCATGGTGTACCTAATAAAGTGGCGGGGGTGAATATTATGTATATATATGTATGTATGTAGTATTATGTGATATTAATTATATGTATATATGTATGTATGTATGTATATATGTGTATATATATATATATATATATATATATATATATTTTTATTTATTTTAATTTCCCTTGAAAACCAGGTGGAAAGCGGTCACTTACCTCAGTAAATGTGAATACTACTATTCCTCGTGAGAAACTTTCTCCAAATACAGAAACATCATCTCTGGATGAAGACAGTCATTCCTTTAGTGGTCAAAGTGTGAATCTGGGCTTACTGAAGGATCCCACAGTATGTTTCTGCTCTCTTTATGCAACTGCAAAGTACATAATAGCTCATTTGTTTAAGCCTCAATCTTGAGGCTTGAAGACCAGTAATAAATATTAAATGCTATATTTTTATACATTTGATTTTGATTAAATCATTTATATCCACCTCCTACCTATGGATTTGCCTTTCATGGTGCCAAAGTGTTAGCTAAGGTAAAGGCAACCATTTCAACAAATGCACTATACAAAAAAGGATAAAATTAGCCATACAGAAATGAAAGATACAATGGGGCAAACTGAAATTTAAAGTGCTCACTATGGTAGTTGGGCATATTTAGTTTGATTAAAATGTTCACTAAGGACCTCCGTTTTATAGATATAGAAAAGATAGTAAAGCATTTTAAAATGTTCAGAAATGTAATGTTTGCATAGTGTTTTTGCCTTTTATTTGTAATACATATGAGTCCCTTGTATAAAGTATCAAAGGCAACTTTAAAGGGGTTTTCCTACCAAGTAAAATTGATGCGGGAAGCTTGCAAATTAAGTAATAAACATTTTCACCATTCATCATTATTAAAAATTTTGTACCATTTTTGTTTCAGCTGCTCCCTTACTGATCCATAGTGTACAGCATGTCTCTAGGGGATATGACCAGTGACAAGAGCTCTCAGGCCTGGCCCCACATGCTCAGACATCACCTCTCCTCTCAGGCAGCTACTGTCAGTCTATTCCCGGCCTAGTTATCACACACACCAAAACACACAACAAAAACACACACAACACCACACACACACCACACCACACACACACACCCACACCACACACACACACAACCACACACACACACACACAACACACACACACCACACCACACACACACACACCACACACTCCCATCCTCTGTACTCCTTAGTAATTAGTCAATCAATGCAGATTAGTTATCATCATGCTGCTTGTTATTTTCTCCACAATAAGGGCATTGTATAGAGAAAATTGCAGTGTAGATCAATAATATACATAGTACAATGTTTTGGCGGGTGATTTTTTTCAAGTATCATCTGGATGGTGAGAAAATATAAGTCTAGGAGCCGAGTGGAAGGAGCGATATGTGACATAATATTCACACGTTGTGAATAAATGACTCGCCTCCAAAATAAGAAACCTTAAAGGGATTTTATCGTTTGAAGCTTTCGTACACTTGAGCTGTTTCTATCTGTTTCAGTTTCAAATCCAGGGGCGAGTTTCCCCTCACTGAAGAGTTGTGACATCATCATTCTGTGTGTTTAGGGGAAGGAAGAGGACGTCAGCTTTGCAGACCTCCTGCTATGCTTCTGGCTGCAGAGCTGTCAGCTCCCTCTCAGGCTGCACAAGCTCCTTGTAACCAGTAGCTCTGCATTGGTGTAAGCAGTTATAAGCACAGCCTGAACTGATGAAGCAAGTATGAGAAATGCTTCCTCCCCCCTCTGTTATCAGGCAGGAGGTAGATCAGACTGTATAAGGCTGTTATATGGGGGGAGCAGAGTATAAGGTTGTGTTATATGAGGGGAGAGTGAATCTAGTTGTTAGATATTCAGTGATTGCCCAGATCCTTTTACATAGAACTATCACTGGAGAGCCATCACATAGAGAGGAGCTGAGACCGCCTTCATTATACACACACAGCCATCTCAGGCAGCTGGTTTCTCACAGCTCAGAGGGGAGTAAGCACGGAGTACAGGCAGCCAATCACACCCCCAGGGGGTGTTTCCCATCTGGGGGCATGTCCCAACAGGCTGAATGACATCAGTCAGCCAATCAGAAAAGGGGGCATGTCCAGTCCAGCTGCTGCAGAAATAGCTGTAGATGCACAGTTTATCATATCTACTATACTAAGTGACTTAGGTAATGCAAACCAATTACAGAAGTGCTTATTTTTACTGTCCCCATCATTAGAGATATGATCTTTGTAGTGAGAAAACCCCTTTAATCAGGTATGTGCATTGAGAAATAGAAATCCACATGTTTGGTTCCTGCAAAGATTTCAACCTGGGACCCTTATGCTGGTAGGCAGAAGTGCTAACCACTCAGCTAAATTGTAGCTACCCATAGCTCTTGTATTTTAGGTTGCTTGACTTGACATAAACAGGCCTTTGTTTTCATAGAGACTCAGGATTGAGCACACTGTGGGGAAAGGCATGGTGATGTCTAGCCTGCTGGGTCACATGATATGCAGTTAGATACAAATTTATACATATTTTGAAGACATTGAAAACTGAAGAGAGGACAAGAGGGACATGAAATGCCTTTGCGGTAAAACCCCTTTAAAGTAGTTGCTTGTGATTAGAAGGAAATTTCTGGGTTTTTTTCAGAATCAGCAGTTTTGTCTAAATGGGGTGTCTGGTGTTACAGCCATATGTCATAAAGTCCAAAACATACCAAAGTTACAAGTGAAAATATAGTCATTTATTCACAATGTGTGAATATTATGTCACATATCGCTTCTTCCACTCGGCATCTAGACTATTTTCTCACCATCCAGATGATACTTGAAAAAGGCACCTGCCAAAACATTGTAGTGTATATATTATTGATCTGCACTGCAATTTTCTCTATACTGTACAATGTCCTTATTGTGGAGCACTAATGGAATGAATTTTCCCTTCCCCTTTCATTTTCCTAATTTAACTTACAACTTTGCAGTGCTGTGGACTTTACTATATACTGTATGGTCTTACCGTCCTTCCACTTAAAGGGGTTTTGCCACAATCTCATTTCATACCTCCTGCATCCAGCTCTTCAGCTCTGTGTACTCAGAAGGGGGCGTGTGTGATTTGTTTGAATTGCATATCATGTGACCCAGCAGGATGACATCACCAGGCCTTTCCTCTCTTTAAGGTCTGTTTATGTAAAGCATTGCGATTAGCTCAGAGGTAAAGTTTTTGCTTCCAGGCACAAGGGTCCAAGGTTTCTCTTTATCATACTTGATTGAGGTTTCTTTTTATTTATTTGCACTGACTAATTACTAAGGAGTACAGAGGACAGGAGTAGAATGACAGCACCTGGGGTTTGAACACTCAGTAGCTGTCTGAGAGGAGAAGTGATGTCTGAGCATGTGCGACCAGGAGTGAGGAGCTCTCAGCCCTGGTCGTATCCACTGGAGATGAGCTGTAAACAATGGATGACTAAAGGAGAAGCTAAAACAAAAACGGTGCAGAATTTTTAACAATAATGAATGGTGAAAATTATTATTATTTAATTTGCAAGGTTTCCACGTCAATTTTACTTCATGGCAGAACCCCTTTAAGCACCCATCCCCTACCTAATGGTGTTCAACATCATTTTTCTATATGTATTGTGTGTAAAAAGTACACCGTTTTTCTAGTTACATATGACCTTTCGTTAATTGTAAATCTGTCTATAAAATGTGCAGGACCACTATACTAATAGGATAAAAATAGAAGCATAGGGACTAAAGATGAACCTGTATATGCATATTAGATATTTTCATATTCAGAAATTAACAGATACACTACACACAAAAAGTTAGGGATACTTGGCTTTCGGTTTAAATTTCAGGATGAACATAAATTTCTTGAATTTTTTTTTAAATGCATTAAATGAGCCCATATCTTAATTTTAGAATGCACATGTCCAACTGTTCAGTGTTTCAGTACTTTTGTCACAACTTGCTGATCTCTAATAAGGAGCTTATCTCCCTTTGTTGAGGAGATAACAGTGATTTTCTTAGCACTGAGTGCAGGTTTCTCTAGGTTACCAACCTGTTCCTCCCTGCTTTCTCCTGCTGTTTGTCTTTATCTGATAGCAGGAACGGCATCATCACACATGTCGGCACACAGAACTGAAGTCTGCTTAACAGCTTGAGTGTTATCTGATCTAACAAACAAAGGAGACATTACTTTTGTTTAGCTCTGAAGCTTCTCTGGACTTTAGATAAACATCTCCTGCTCTCATGTCAGAGTAATTAGTAGACCTTTGAATACGGCGCTAATATTCTAATCCTCCACAGGCTGACCAGAAAGAGACAGGATACATGAATGAAAGCTGCTTCTGGCGCTGTGAAACAGCATGGTGAAACAACCCCTTTAACTGAGCGACCAAAGCCAAATTGTATTGGCTAGACGACTGAGTCAGAACATCTCCAAAATAGCAGGTCTTATGGGGTGTTTCTGGCATGCAGTGGTTACTACCTACTAAAAGTGGTCTACTGAAGGATAACCTGTGAAGCAATGATAGGGTCATAGAAGGCCAATGCCCACTGTTCATGTAGGGAATAAAGACTAATGCATCCGGTTTGACCCCCTAGAAGAGCTACTGCATGATGAAGTGCTAAAAATGTTAATGCTGGTAATACTAGAAAAGTGTCAAAACACACACTGCATTGCGCTTACTGTTTATTGGAGTGCATAGCCGCATAGTGCACTACACCTTAATGCTTTGGCTGATCAGTGTATGTATAATACACTATGTCACTTGGTATCTATTTCCTAGTAGTCAAGGATTCATCATTACTGGGATTTGCAGCCATGGGTACTTATTTATTCTCTGTGTACACAGGTGCTAGAAACAAGTGAGAACACAGATTATGAAATTGATGTCCACACCACAGCCAAATTTCAAGAAGGAACCCTGCCCTCCTTATTTATACAACTATATGGACAAAGTGGCAGAACAAATACACTTTTCCTTCAATATCCATTGACTAATATTATTACATCGAGCGTTGACCAGGTAAGGGCTGGACTCTTCTTACAATGATGCAATTAACAGATATATTCCAGGATATACCTTCTGTGGTGTCCTAATACTGGAACATCGCTCCCCCCATTTAAGATCTGTTCACCTCACTTTCCTCTTTTACATTTAGTGTGTTTCCCCAGTAAATTTTCCCTTTTCATGCTAAACTGTCCCTTTGGCAAATTTTTTTTCCACCGGGACGGTTTGATGAAAAAACAATTTTTTTAAAGGCCCGGGGGGGCGGGTTTATCGGGGGGTTGTGGTTACTGGGAGGGGTTTGGAGGGGGTTGGTTTTTAGAATCACACCAAAAAAAAAACCCCAAAGTTTTTCTGTGTCTTTAGGGTATATATGGGGAAAACCGTATTTTTAATGGACTGTTTGTCGTTGTGGGTCAGTATTTTAATAAAAATGCTGACCATAGAGCTGAAAATCAGTTGCGGTTTTTTTCCCGCTGTGTGGGTCGCTTTTTCATTTTAATTTAAATTTTCAAATGCTTGTTGTAAATATATGTTATTTGTCATTGAGATATGCCCCTGTAGTAATGAGGGAAAAAAAAAAAAAATTTTTTTATATGTCCCCTTGTGTCATTATAGATATAGCCCCTGTAGTCATTAGTTACCCCCCCTGTAGTCATTATATAGTTATCCCCTTTTTGGGTTTGTCTTTTTTAAATTTTTTTTTGCCCCTGTAGTCATTATAGGGTTATACCCCCGTAGTTTCATTTAGTATATGCCCGTGTTTTTAAAGTATATGCCCCCGTAGTATTATGTTATTGCTCTGTAGTATTTAGATTTTGCCCCCTTTTAGTATTAAATAATAACTAAAGGCCACTTTATTTTAATGTCCAACCCCTTTTATCGTTTAACATTTTTCTAATTCCCCCATTTCACGGGCGGCAAAAATGCATTTAGGCTGTAACTTTAAAAACATTTCTCTGCAGTTTCAAACCGAGCATCAGTAAGGGGAAGAAATTTGATTTGGTGCCTTTGAAAGTGGCATTTGTTCCAAGGGTGGTTTTAAAAGTAATTTCCCCAGAAAACTGTTGAATCTCCTGGGATTTTCCACAACCTTCCTGGGTTTAGAAAGGGTTTTCAAAAGAAAAAAACACCCCCGGGAGGGGCATTCCTTTCGGAAATCCTTTTTTCAGATCAAAAAAATGGGAAGACTTTCAGCTGATAGAAAGGCAACAGTACTCAAATACACCCGTTACCAAACCCAAGGTTTGGAAAAAAGACACTTTTTAAAGACATACGGCGCTTTGAGGCAGATGGGCTGCAGCAGAACCCAACCGGGTGCCCTCCTTTCAGCTAAGAACAGGAAACTAAAAGGCCCCAAAATTTTCCCCAAAGCTCATCAAATTGGACGTGAAGTTTGGGGAAAAAAAGTTTCCCTGGTTGATGGTTTCTTTTTCTCTATTAAGGTAGGGCGAATTTGGCGGCAACAAAACTTGAACCCATGGACCATCCTCCTTTTCCGGTTAGGCCCTGGGGGGTTTTTTGGTGTGGGGATTATTTTCTGACTTTTTTGGGCCCCCCGGTAACCCATTAGGGCTCTTCTTAATTTAATTTATAAAATTAAGTTCCCCTGAGGAAAAAAGGGGGTAAAACCCGTTATTGATGGTGTTTTAATAAAGGGGCCCCTTTGTTTTAATATATGGCCCCTTTTAGTTTTATAGAAAAAAGCCCGTGTCATTAGATATTTTTGCCCCGGGTAGAAAGATATTAAAAAAAAGGGCCCCATAGTAATAATAAAATAAGATTATCCCCCAAAGTAGTGAAATAAAGTATAGGGTCCCAGTGTAATAATAAAATTTTTGGCCCCAGTAGTGGAAAAAATAAAGGATATATGGCCCCCTGAAAATGTAATAGATTAGGGGGCCCCCCAGTGGATAATAGTAATGGCCCCAGTAGTATTAATAGATATTGCTCCCTGTATGTTTAATGATATAGGGCCCCCAGTAGTAAAATAGATAATGGCCCCAGTGTTATAATGATATTGCTCCCCTGAAATGTTTTATATTTTGGCCCAGAGTGATAATAGATTAGTCCCCTGTGTGTAATGAATATGGCCCCGTGTAATAATATTTATGCCCCCCCGTAGTGATAATTGAAAATGGCCCCGTATTTATATAAATATATCCCCGTGTGATAAAAAATATTTAATTTCCCCGTAGTGTTAATAGTATATGGCCCCATAGTGAAAATTTTAATAACTTCCCGTATGATAATAGTAATGGCCCCAGTAGGTAATAATATACTCCTGTAGTGTTAATAGTACATGGCCCCATTTGTGATAATAAATTTTACTCCCCTGTAGGGGGCCAGGCTAGTAAAAAAAAAGAAAAAAAAAGAAAAAAGTTTTTCACCTTTCCCGCCCCTGCAGGACGCTGCCTCCGGCGTCCAGGGGTTTCCCCGCGGCGGGGGGGGTGGACCCTCTGATCGCCCCCTGCGCCGTGCTTTGTAGTTTCGGTGCTCATGAGGCCGATTTTACGCGTGGGGAAAGAGGGAGGTAATGAACCCCCCATCTTTTCCCCTGGTGTGCGCCGCACTTTTAAGGATTCAGGGGCCGGCAGGTAGTTGTGACGGGGATTTAAATCAGGGCCGGTGCTTCATGGTCACCTGGCCCCCAAAACCGGCGGTTGGGGGCCCCCTGCTTATGGTTATTCCCCCGAAGAGGAAAAAGAGTGTCCTCGTTTCCCTTTAATGAGCTTAATCCCCCGTCACAATTCTTTTAAAAATTTAACTTGGGGCTTCAAGGATGTGAAAAGTTTTAAGGGGTGTTCACACGGCCTATTGTGGTGTGTACAGTGCACGCTGGCCAACGTGTACGTACAACGCGAGGCAGCTCTCTGCTTCGTATAACTTTCTATTTATCTGCACCTAAGTGACGGGCCCTTTTTTTAGGGGTACTTTTAAACTTGAGAAATACGTCGCACTAAAGTTCCCCTGAAAAATACGCCCCATAGAGGTGTTATTGCATTCAATCAATCACACCAAAACAAATTTTTATCAAATTTTCTTTATCTTGCTTTCAATAATATCTAATAATTTCATGAGACTATTTTCCAAGTGTTTGGATATAGGATTTACTTTCCCAAATGTTCCACTGCATGTCAATAATAACTTAGCTCTCAATAGTATTTCATTTCTCAAGTGTTGTTATAATGTTATAGAGCTGTCAGCATGTCATCCTCCACTCTGCAACAGTAGCCAAGACGTTTCGAAAGCAAATAGCTTTCTTCCTCAAGCCTCAAGGCTGTTACTGTACGGTCTAAAATAATTGTTGGTCACATACACTGGGGAAAATAAGTATTTGATACACTGGAAATTTTGCAAGTTTTCCCCAAAAAAAAGATGGGAGGTCTGTAATTTTTATCCTAGGAACACTTCAAATGTGAGAGACAGAATAAAAAATTTAAAAAATCCAGAAAATCACGTTGTAGAGATTTTTAAATAGTTTGATACAAAAAAACAGAACTTAATATTTTGGTACAGAAAACTTTTTTTTGCAATTACAGAGGTCAGACGTTTCCTGTAGTTCTTGACCAGGTTTTCACACACTGCAGCAGGGATTTAGGCCCCTTCCTCCCCACAGATCTTCTCCAGTCTTTCAGGTTTGGGGGTGTTTTTTGGGGTGCATTTGGTTTTAGTCCCCCCCAAAATTTTTGATTAGGTTTTTGGTGTGGGGGACTGGCTTTGGACCTCCGGCCCCGCTGTTCTTATGGAGAAATTCTTTTTTGCCTGGGGTATTTTCAGGGCATTGGGCCCACTAGAAGACCCCCGCCACGACCCTTATTTTTTATTTTATTTTATTTTTTTTTGGCGCCCCTTTTCCCCTTCATTTGGTTTCCACTCTTTTTCAAAAAAGTAAAAAGGTGACTTTAAATCAAATGGGCAGAGGGGAGGTTGCCCCGGGGTTTACTCTTTTAAATAAAACAAAGGTAGGGGCAACTTGGGATGGATTTTGTGCGAGGGGGATTTTGGTTATAGGGATTCCTAAAAAATGGTTTTCTTCCCCATTGGTTTAGAGTGGGGAATCTATTTTGGGGCAGTAATTCAGGTTGGGATTGAGCACAAAGTCTTGGAGCGGGGTTGTGAGGAGGTAAGGGGAGAGCAGAGGAAAAAAGGTTTTTTGAGGGCAGGTTGCGTGGGGGAGTTATTGGAAAAAAATTTTTACAGAATGTTTGGGGGGGGGAAGGTTTAAGGGCCTTGTATCAAGGTTGCTAAAAAATTGCACCGGGGCCAAAGACCCATCTTCAATGCTCTTACTGAGGGAAGGTTGTTGACCAAAATCTTGCTATACATGGCGGCCCCATCCATTCTCCCTCCAATACGGTGCAGCCGTCCTGTCCCCTTTCCAGAAAAGCACCCCCAAAGTATGAGCTTTCCACTCCCATGGTTCACGATTGGGACGGTGTTCTTGGGGTTGTACTCATCCTTCTTCCTCCAAATAAACTTCATCAAATTTAGGTTCTATTATGTAAGTATTATGTAAGTAATAGGACCTCCATCTTTGTGCACCCTTCTGCATCGTTTATACAATATACAATACAAAATATAGATAAATCATCATTTATACCAAAAAGTGAGCACCATAAAAACTACCACCCAAACATGGTGCAAGTATGTTTTTTTTTTTCATATTTCACCTCACAATTTTTTTTCGGTTTCCCAGTATATTCTATGGTACGGTCATTGGCACCATTAAAAAGTACATCTTGCCCCGCAAAAAAAAGCCCTCATGTGTCTCAGTAGATGGAGAAATAAAAAAGTTATGGCTTTAGAAGGCAGGGAGGAAAAAACCAAAGAGCCATATTATTATGACTAGCTGTCAGGAAGGGGTTAATATGACATGCTGGCCATTTTCGTAGTTAATATGGGTAAAAAAAAAAATACAAATGTCCATCAAGCTTAACCAAAGGTGGAGAAAGATGTGGAGAAAGGGGGGGTAGAGGAAATTTTTAAGCTTTGCTTCTCCTATTTATGAAGACTTTGGAACCCATAAGGCAAGAACCAATTTGCCCTAAATGAATATTTTATTTCTGATCCCAAAATTGCCATCAGACTGGATCAAGAAGTTTTATACAGCTACATAAGTATTCATTTTAGTTTAATGGCCTGCTGTGTAATGCATGTACTTTACATGCTGGGTCCGTTAAACTCTATGTGAGTGTGCTCTATTGACTCTTTTCATAACAATGGTTCCCAAATTCGTAAAATATTCTATAATAATCAGTAAATAGCCAGTGGGTATTACATGTTAACTCATGATCAACCCACACCACCATGGATAATGGATGTCAATACTTTTAACACTTTCATCATCCTAGACCAATAAAGATGTTAGGTATCAAACCCCTTGAGACCACCAGAATTATTGCAGAGTAAGGGGCCATTCACACAGCACAGGACAAATACCGGTCAGTTTATCCTACCGGTATTTTTCCTGTTTTCGTGCCGTGCACTTGGCCACCGGTGGGGCGGCTTTTCTCTGCGGTTTGCGGAGAAAAGCCCTCCCCGTTCACATAGGCATGTTCATATTCCGTCTGAAAACCAGACGGAAGAATGAACATGTTCTAGGTGTTTCGGACCACCGAGCGGAAAATCTGTGCAGTGGGGACCGCTGCACTGATTTTCCATTAAGGTCCGTGTAAAAGTTTTTCAGCTTTTTGGGGGACATGGCCTTACTATAACTGACCCTTTATCACCCAATGTGAAAATGGATGTTGAAGTACATGTGAAAGTTGGCAAAGTGAGTATATTTGGGCACTTTAAAACAACTTGTCTAAAAATTCTATGTGTCCCTGCTTTTGTAACATTTTTATTCTGTCTTAAAGGCTTTTACTTTTCATTAAAGAAAAGGGTTGGGAGGCGACGTTTTCTTTGGGAATCATCAAAAAAGAAAAAAAAGGTAGTCTTTTGAGGGCCTTTTAGAATTAATCAGGACTCTGGACAGTATGAGCCCTTGCAGGCTGTGAGCGCTGTTATGGCTCTATACTATTTGGATCGTAGGTATGTTCACAGCTGACTTTCTTCCGAAATATTGAACCCGAAAATCCGAAGGTTCTTTCCCGCATGACGCAATAAAAACCGTGTATAGTCATCGCTGTTTTTTCTACCGGGGGGGTTCAAACCCGGTTTGGAATTAAACTATTGACATTCCGCTTGATTTTGCAATTTTTTTTTTGAATTGTAGGGGGTTGGGGAAACCCGAAAACGAAAAAGTTTTTGTAAAAAGTGCACCAGAAACCGCTTCCCTGCCGCTTCCCCAATGTCAAATCCCTGGGATTATGGAAACCTTTTTGAGATGCGTGGGATTTATCAAAGGGCTTTTTCCGGGGCGTGATTGCGGGCGTCATACACCGAATTACCCCGTGTTTTGGGATTTCCGCTCATAGCGGTCTTTGCAATGGGGGGCGGAAACCCGGGGCCCATTGACTCATTACTCGCGGCGGTTTCCCCGCAAGAAATTTGAAGTCACTTTTCTCCCCGCGCGCATTACGATATATTGTACGGGGGGGGGATTGTGCTATGGGATTACCAAATGGGCGCGCATCTCGCCCGTATTAAAAAGTGAAATATGCCCAAAATGCGGCTGAAATTTGCCCGTATAAAAACATCCCCAAATCTGTCAGGGCCAAAAGGCCCTTTGTTTTGAAACCCAATTTGGGGGGAAATTTTAACAGACATCATTTTGAGGAAAAAAAACTTTACATTCTTTTATAGATGATTCATCAGTATGTTAGTTTTTGCTTACGTGACTCCCGGGCTGATTAATTCACCAACAAGACATATCCTATGTGGACTTTATTGGACTATATGTGGCTATGTCTATGGCTGGATTAAAAAGGACTTCACTAGCAATTCACCCGGGTTCAGTGGAAAAAATAATTTTTCCCCCTTATGACTTCAGGGGAAAGAGCATGCTATATCCCATGCATATCCTTATCCTAGCTGTGCCAAAATATCAGTTTAGGAGGTATACTAGAAAGATCTGTGAACTATATATCTTGTGACAATCATGGATCGTGGCTTTGTTGTGTACTTCGTAAATTTACAATTTTTTCTCGTGATGTGGTAATGGCTAATTTATAGAATATATGAACAGTCAGTTGTATACTAACCTGAGCTTACATGCATGTGTTTCTTTTTCTTTTAGCCTGCATTTGGTATTGCAAGAAGATTATTGTAAAGAAAGGGGCAAAAAAGTATGTGTTTCCATATAACAATTGGCTCTCCTCATGTAAAACTATCAAGGCACAAGTAATGGAACATGTTTCTGCAGCCACACGGGCACAAACAGCAACGTACAGAGGTAAGCAATAGTCATATCAAAGAGACATGTGGTCACTTAATCAAGTGCTTCACTGAGAATTAAAAAGAGTTTATGGGCCATGGGGTGTATTACAAGGGGCATTGATGCACACAATGAAAACATTGTTCTCCCAATATACATATCCCTAGTCAGACCCCACAAGGAATATTGTGTACAGTTTTGGGAATCAGGACAGGGATGTCAAACTATGGCCCAAGGGCAAAATCTGGCCTGCAATGCAATTATATTTGGCCCACGAGTAACAGCCAGGCAGTGTACAGAGGAGAAGAGGAAGAAGCTATGATCTGTCATTACACTGCTCTCAATCAGCCCCTCCCTCCTGCATAAAGCAGGAACAATGGATAAGATAATAGGAGCTCATAGAGGGAAACTAGGATCCAGAGCCTCAACACTTAATCCTTCCAGCTCCTTCTCAGCCCCAGCATCTCTGCAGGCAGCAGGGTACTCCAAACGGAGACGTCTCAATGTGCAGCAGATAGGAAGCAATGTGAAGACCACAAGACCATGTGAGTTAACTGACTGCCATCAATAAAAATAAAGTGGGTATCAGACTGTTTCTTTGGCCCCAAGAGCATACCAGGACATAAGGCAGTGGGGGAATGGACTTAAAGAAAAAAAACAAGGTTCGGTCAAATGGCAGCAACACAAAAGGAAGTGAGCAGCACGACTCAAGTAAAACTTAAGTTTGTTTCCTTATGAAAAGGTTTATTGTTATATTTGATGAGAAGGAAAAACGTTATCAATTGTAACAACAACAATCATGATAACTTTAGTCAGCTCACCTGGCAAGTTAGTGCTGGAGGAACGCCCGGACAGGCCGAAAGAAGCCGCAATCAAGATAGAGGAACAACTGTGTCGTAGTACCACAGAGTCCAGCGAGACCTCCGCAATCTGTAAAAAACTGTTCTGTTTTATTAGATCAAAAGATTAAAATCCAAATAACATTTATACAATGATGAATCGCATCTATGTCGACGCGTTTCGGAGCTTTGGCTCCTTATTCATGACATAACTAGACAAAGAACAAACGCCATTTAAGTATGCAAGTAAAAGTCACATGATACAATGACGTGATAGGCTCACGTGATAGATTACCACAGTATACCTTACATAAATAAAAGACGAAATACTAATTAAAATCAAAGACATTCGATACATCAATGAATATTAGTAGTGGCACATTATGTCATGCCTTTTGTTTAGACCTAGCGTATTTGGAGATTATATCAACAATAACAACATGAACCCAGGGCCGTCTTTCCCATTGGGCCAGGTAGGCGCTTGCCCGGGGGCCCCACAGCCTTGGGGGGCCCCCCCCGGGCAGCCGCCTACCTTGCCCATGGAGGGACAGCCCCTGCGGCGGGTCGGGCAGTGCGACACTCTGCAGGAGGCCGCCGGCCCCGCCGCGTTTTTAACAGCGCAGGGATGATGACACCCCCTTTCCTGCGCCGCTGTATATCCTCGCCGGCAGCCCCGCAGGCTTCTGGCGAGGAAATCCCGGGAGCAAGCCCCGGCGTAGGCGGGCGTGATGAGGGTCACGCCGCTCACGCCGGAAACAAGCTCCCGGGACGCGGACCACAGCAGGGAGCGCGGAGTGGTAAGTAACAGTTTTTAAATCATTTTTTTTCTTTCCCTTACGGGGGGCACTGGAAAATTACAGGGGACAACGGGCCCCTACAGGCGGGCAAACGGGGAATTACAGGGGGGGGCTACCAAGGGGTCATGGCCCGGTACAGGGGGGGACACTGGCTACGGGGGGCCCCAAAATAGGGGGGACACTGGCTACAGGGGGCCTTAGTGGGGAAAGGCAACCTGGCTACAGGGGGCCCATGGCTACAGGGAAGGCTAAGGGGCACTGGCTTAACCCCAGGGGGCTTCAGGGACACTGGTTTCAGGGGACACTGGCTACAGGGGGACACATGGTTTACAGGGGGCTTACGGGGAAGGGGGGACACTGGCTACCAGGTTGGGTTTACGGGGGCCAAAACTGGTTTCAGGGGGCTACAGGGGACACTGGCTACGGGGTTGGTCATTAACGGGGGCCACTGGTTACAGGGGGCATGGCTACAGGGGGCATTTATATAAGGGGTATAAAATACAGGGGGATATATAAAGGGGCATACAAAAAGGGGCTGTATAAAGGAAGTATTTAAGGGGGCTATGTAAAGGGGCATATATATAGGGGTTTTTATCAGGGGGCTATATTCATCTGGGACCATAAGTTATACAGGGGGCTATATAAAAGGGGCCATACATCTTCCCAGGGGCTGTAAACCTACCTACAGGGGCGCATATGTACCTACAAAGAGCTGTATACCTATCTACTAGGGTCTACATACTACCTACTCAATGGTGGGTAACATTACTACCTATTTATTTAATGGGGGTGTCAGTAAAACATGATGGAAAAGGATTCTAAGTAGTTTGTGGGTTAAATTCTGCAGGGACGGTTGCGGCGGAAGAAGGTGTCAGTGGTCTGGACAGAAGAAGAGAAAAAGAACAAATTTAAGGAAAAAATGATCAGACAGGACGTCTCTGGTGAGTCCCTAGTGTCAGGGGTTACTTTTGCTTCTATATTCGACCAGTGCTGTAGTCTCTGTCATGTAATGGTGACCTGAGCTGGTAGATGGCGGTGCTGTAGGTCAAAAGTTTGTTAGAAGTAATCTATATATTTGTTTTCTGTGGTAGTTGTTTTTTTTTTTTTTTGGGGGGGGGGGGCGCCCCGTGCACAGCTCTGCCCAGGGGCCCATAGTGCTGTAAAGACGGCCCTGCATGAACCTTAAATTCACAGTCGAATGGCAAAAAGTCACTGTTAATTTTCTAGATGTGCAATTGAGAGGGAATAACAACAAGATTGACATACTTCCATACAGAAAAGATATGGCAAAAAATTCCATATTACATGCGAGTTCTAGTCATCCAGGACATGTCATAAAGGGTATCCCTGTTGGAGAACTGGTGAGAAAAAAAAGAAACTGTTCAGTCCAGAAACATTTACCCGATTCTCAAATAGAAGTTCACAAGGCATTATGGGAAAGGAGCTGGAAAGCTCACTGCGCCCTCTATAGGTTGTAACAAATCCTCAATTTATTTCTGATTCACTGAATGTTTGAGAAGCAAAAAGGAATAATTGTCAAGCCAATATTGCTCATCTACATACGCGTTTCGGGGTTTTGCCCCTCATAGTGTAGAGCAGAGCGATATTGGCTTACTGGGGGGAGCAATGAGTGGGTATGAGGAGGGAACATCTCTCCTTATGGAGAGCACCAGTTAAGGTGTGTAGTGTTTTGTTTTGCCTTTTAGCCCACTACTCAGCATCTGCATATCACAAGGCATTATGGGAAAGGAGCTGGAAAGCTCACTGCGCCCTCTATAGGTTGTAACAAATAGAAGTTTGTACGAGACTAAAGAGTAGAGGTTACCCACGGAGGCTTCTTGATCAATCTCTTAAAAAAGTAGAAAATATCCCTAGATCTGATTTACTAGAAGATAAAATATGTATGCCTCTCAATATTAATGATACACATGAAACAATTACTTTTGTTACTACGTTCAGTCCACAATACAAAGAAATTTGTGACATTATTAAAAAATATCTTCCTCTACTTATGACACAAGATAACATGAGAAAAATTATCATGGATAACATCAATTTTGTAGCTAGAAAAGGTCAATCACTGGGATCTTTACTATCCCCCAGTTATTTTTCTTCTAATGAAAATACTAAAAAATCTCACTGGCTATCTACATATGGATCATACAAATGTGGACATACACAATGTATCACATGTAATTATATGGATTGTTTAAAACAATTTGTATCATTTTCAAAAATTGAAACTTTTCAAATGACTTCATTTATTAACTGTAACACAAAATTTGTAGTGTATTTAATAACATGCTACAAATGTAAGGTTCAATACGTGGGCTGCACCTCCACCCCGTTGAAAGTACGTATCCGCAGACATCTATCTGACATACAAAAACCTTTACAGGTGGGAATCTCTATGGCCACCAGACACTTTATTGAAGCACATCAGGGCGATACATCTAGTTTTAAAGTACAGGGTATAGAAAGAGTCATCAAACCGGAAAGAGGTGGAGATTATAGAAGAAAATTACTTGCAAGAGAGGTGTGGTGGATTTTCAGACTAAGTACGAGATGTCCGCTAGGTCTAAACAAAAGGCATGACATAATGTGCCACTACTAATATTCATTGATGTATCGAATTTCTTTGATTTTAATTAGTATTTCGTCTTTTATTTATGTAAGGTATACTGTGGTAATCTATCACGTGAGCCTATCACGTCATTGTATCATGTGACTTTTACTTGCATACTTAAATGGCGTTTGTTCTTTGTCTAGTTATGTCATGAATAAGGAGCCAAAGCTCAAACGCGTCGACATAGATGCGATTCATCATTGTATAAATGTTATTTGGATTTTAATCTTTTGATCTAATAAAACAGAAGTTTTTTACAGATTGCGGAGGTCTCGCTGGACTCTGTGGTACTACGACACGGTTGTTCCGTTATCAATTGTAGACATTTTCAATGAATATCAAGGTTGGCACGCTTCTTTATCCAAGTTTTAATTTTAGCCCATTGTGTATTTGAGTTTGACAACCCTGATTTAGAGCTTGAACAGGAGCTTGACACCCATGATGTAGAGCTTGAACAGGTTCAGTGACGGACAATAAAAATAATAAAAGGACTGGGTGGACTACTATACCCAGAAAGATTAGCAAGATTAGGGTTATTTAGTTTAGAGAAGAGACAATTTTGGGGTGACCTAAAAAATGTCTATAAATATATCAAGGATCAATATAGAGATCTCTCTCATGATCTATTGATACCCAGGACTGTATCCAGAACAAGGGGTATCCTTTACAACTAGAGGAAAAAAGATTTCTACATAGACGTAGAAAGGGATTCTCTACGGTAAGAGCAGTAAGTTTGTGGAACTCTCTGCCAGAGGAAGTTGTCATAATGAACTCACTAAATTGGTTCACATGTCAGATTTTTTTACCAATAGGAAACATCTGACATGGAATCTTAGGCAGAAATCCGAAGCAATACTTTGGATTTCTGACGAGGATTTTAATTTTAGAGGCCAATTTGCATCACTCCTGCCCAAAGCCAATTTAAAGGGGTTGTCTGGGACTTACAAAAGCTTGTTGGTCCACTGGGGTATCAATAATAGAAAAAAAGAAGCTTACTCACCTCCATGACTATCCTGTTCAATCCCAGTGGCCGACCCGTACATCCCGGCTGCACAGTGAATGTCCATCACTCATGTGCTATGTGTAGTCAATCACTGGCCACAACATCATGTGCATGTAACTACTCTGGATTGTGATTAGTTGAACATAGCATGTGAACAATGGACGCAGCCGTGATGTACGGGCCGGCCACTGGGATGGAACAGGAGATCATTGGGGTGTGTAGGACTTTTTTTCTATTTTAAATCAAACCCCCCCGGCGGGCCAACAAGATTTTAACCTAGAGAACCCCTTTTAAACCGATCCCTTAAAAAAAATGGGGCATATCCATTCTTTTTTTAAGCACTATGGATTGGGGGCATATCCATTCTTTTTTTTACACTATGGTTTTTCATATCCATTTTTTTTTTATATAATTGGTATGGACATATCCATTCTTTTTTTACGCACTATGGATTTGGACATATCCATTCTTTTTTATGCATTATGGATATGGACATATCCATTCTTTTTTTATGCACTATGGATTTGGACATATCCATTCTTTTTTATGCATTATGGATTTGGACATATCCATTCTTTTTTTACGCACTATGGATTTGGCATACCTTTTTTTTATGCTTATGGATTTGGACATATTCCATTATTTTTTATGCATTATGGATAGGGACATAGCCAATTCTTTATTATGCACTAATGGATTTTAAAAGACATATCCATTCTTTTTTTAGCACTATGGAATTTGGACAATATCCATTTTTTTTTTAGCACTATGGATATGGACATATCCATTTCTTTTTTTACAGCACTTATGGATTTGGACATATCCATTCTTTTTTTTACGCACTATGGATTTGGACATATCCATTCTTTTTTTACGCACTATGGATTTGGACATATCCATTATTTTTTATGCATTATGGATTTGGACATATCCATTATTTTTTATGCATTATGGATATGGACATAGCCATTCTTTTTTTATGCACTATGGATTTGGACATATCCATTCTTTTTTATGCACTATGGATTTGGACATATACATTTTTTTTTTATGCATTATGGATATGGACATATCCATTCTTTTTTTTACGCACTATGGATTTGGACATATCCATTCTTTTTTTTACGCACTATGGATTTGGACATATCCATTCTTTTTTTTACGCACTATGGATTTGGACATATCCATTCTTTTTTTATACACTATGGATTTGGACATATCCATTCTTTTTTTATGCCCTATGGATTTTAAATCTGTGGTGTGGAAAATCCACATTGTAGTTCATGGCATGGATTGCCTATTCAAATAAATGGGACTCTGTTTTAACGTGGTGCAAAATCTGCATCAAATATCACATTAAAATCGGTTGTGAAAACTTACCCAGTGAGTTGAAAAAGGGTATGGGTGCATTTCTCGAGTGCAACAATATAACAAGTTATAATGCCTAGGGTTCTGGACAAGGGTCGTTGATCCAGGCATTCTGATTGCTAGATTAGAGATGGGAAAGATTTTTTTCCTAAAATAAGGACAATTGGCTTCTGCCTCACAGGGTTTTTTCCTTCTGTTTGATCAGCAGTATAAAATAATAGGCTGAAGTGGATGGACGTCTGTTTTTTCAGCCTTACAAACTATGTCACTATTTAAGGTATGTGCCCATGCCAGACATTTATGAAATAGTCATAGTATGTGCTATAAATGCATGAGACCCCAGCAATCTCAAGAACAGGCCCCCAGCAGTCTCAGTTAAGAACAGAGAAGAGGTGGTACTTGCGTGATACTTACAATTGTGTTCAATGGGACTTCTGAGTACAGCAAAAAACACAGCTCAGCTGCACTCAGGACTCTAGTAGAACAAAATAGCGCGCAAACAAGATCTTCTCTACTTTCTGAATGGAGGTTTTAAAAGGTCCATTCTCAAGATAGATGTGGGTACAAGAGGTGGGACCTGAACCTATTAGACACTTATGGCATATACTATTGATACGCCATAAACACCTGAGAATGGAAAACCCGTTTAAGTGAATAAACCCATTTACAGAACCTTTTTTACCTTTTTTTCAGTCCCTGTGATATGCAAATCTTAGAGCTTCCTTTTTCCTGGTGCCACTGACTCAAACACCATGCGTCACCTTATGTTATGTTTATGTATGTGGAAACGCACTATTCTTCAATGTTTTTATTTTTTGATTGTATGTTTTGAGTCTATTTGGTTTATTTGTAGGAGCAAAATTTGGCTGAGCTGTTGCAATTTGCGTAACACTAGGCTCAAAAAAACATTGGTCAGGATGTGTGACAGAGGTCACTGTGCAGGAAGGGCAAACACGTGAACATCACCCATTGTCAGTTGTTGTTACCTGTCTGCTGCTGTATAACGGAGGTAACAATGTAAATTTACATCATGAACTTCAACGTCTTAAGTCTTACCACTTTCAAAGACATTAAACACATTTTCAACTTGCATAAAACTTTAGTAATTTTGCAAGTCCTGTGAATCACTGATGTAGCGTTTTTGATTTTTTTTTTAAAAGTAAATTTTTTTTTCTAATTCTAGCTAGAACTAATTCCAATAGTTTGTCTCCTCTTCTCCATCAGACATTTGACCTAACATCTTACATGTAAGGACGCGTGCACACAACAAGACCTAACCCTCATGTGTTTAGTTTTTATGCAGCACTGTGTTCCTATTAAAAGCATACTTGCCAACTTTTAAATGCAGCCATCAGGGAGATTTTGATTTACAGGGTGCTACACATGCCTCCCAAAAATTAGCATAAATCACACCCTGTTTAACTGACATGCCCCTATTACACAATAATCACACCCAGTTTCCGCAATTGTGTGGCACTACGATCCACTGTATGCTATGTTACACTACAGTCCACTGTATGCTGTGACTGTACAGTCCATTGTATGCTATGTGACACTACAATCCATTGTATGCTGTTACACTACAATCCACTGTATGCTATGTTACACTATAATCCACAATATGCCATGTGACACTAAAGTCTACTGTATGCTCCTAGTATGTGACTCTAAACTACACTGTATAATATCTGACATCACAATCCACTGTATGCTATGTGACACTATTATTATTATTATTATTATTATTATTATTTATTTTAAAGCGCCATTGATTTCAGGGCGCTGTACATTCAAGGGGGTTACATACATTACATAAGTCAAACGAGTACAGTGATAAGGGATAATGACAATTGGGACGACAGAGGGAGAGAGGACCCTAACCGCGCGGGCTTACAATCTACAAGGAGGGGGGGAAGAGACAGGAGGTGAGGGGCAGACATGTCTGTGGAGGAAGTAGTGACAAGGTTAGTGAAGGTTATAGGCAAGCCTGAAGAAATGCACTGTATACTGTATACTATTTATACTCACTGTATACTACAATCCATTGTATGCTATGTGACACTACAATCCATTGTATGCTGTTACTCTACAATCCACTGTATGCTATGTGACACTACAATCCACTGTATACTATGTTACACTGAATCCACTGTATGCTGTGACTGTACAGTCCACTGTATACTATGTGACATTACAATCCATTGTATGCTGTGTTACACTACAATCCACTGTATGCTGTTACTCTACAGTCCACTGTATGTTATGAGACAATAAACTTCACTGTATGCTATGTGACACTAATGTCAACTGTATGTTATGTGACACTACAGTCCACTGTGTGCTGGGGAACTAAGTTCTTCTAGCTGGCAGTGTGAGCACCTGGATTGTGGAGATAGTTAGGTGATTTATCTTCTTGAGTGTCCGTGGGGTCTCCAGTATGTGGGCCGTATGACACAGAAGTTCCGTAATCGAATAAACATGCATTGGTGTAACACTAAAAAACAATATAAATTGCATAGTGTATCTAGATATTTCTCAGATTATCATCAGGCAGATCATGAGAAAATAAAAGTTATAATTATCGATCAGATCCCGACATCAAGTCTGAATAAAGTGGAATTATTGATTAAAAAAAGAGATGTACTGGATCTTCATGTTACAAACGCTTAACCCTTAGGGCATGTCCCCACTGCACGGGTTTTCGGCCGGTTTTTTCAGCCGGTTTTCAGACCGCCTGAAAAACCTGCCAAAAATGAGCACAATTGTGCTCTATGGAAAACCCGTGCAGCAGTCCTCAATGCACGGGTTTTCCGCCCGGCGGTTTTGCCGCGGGCGGACCGGCGACAAAACATTGGTTTCAGGACGGAACAGGTGCATCTCATGGGGAGGGAGGAGGGCTGTTCTCCCCGCATCACAGAGAAAAGCCGTCCCCCCCGCGGCCGGGGGGACGGCCGCAAAACCGGACAAATACCGGCCGGCAAACCGTCCGGGATTTGTCCACTCCCGTGTAAACGGCCCCTTATGGCCTAAATGAAGCGACTAAAGTTATTAAAAACTAGTGGGAAGAAAAAAAAAGGAAAAATATCTTGGAATATGTTATAAGAGAATAGGATGTTGGTAACCAAGTATTTTTATTATTAATTTGATATGATGTGTTGTATTTATCTTTTGGTATAAACCATACAAGGGCATGTATGTTTTTTATAGTTTTAAAGTTGTAATGTCGTTTTATGTAAGATATCAGACAACTGGTGAGTCTGATTAGCCTTGATCAGGGTGTTACCAATTTCCTGTGTGTACTTAAGCAACAACATTTTAGTACTTTCTTATGGAACCTAAAGAAGTCATAGACGAAACGCGTTGTTTGTGTTTTTTATGTAATAAATATCTTCTTAATTTAGTCCACTGCTTTGCGCTGTAAAATCTCCCGAGCATATCCATTCACGTAGTCCAAGTGAAGGTGGATTCGGTTAATCCGAATATCCTTGCTTTAGTGTTTAACGCCACACTAGTGGAGCTGTGCTGGGAGTGAGCTGCAACAGGCTACGTTTTATTTTTCTTGACGTGTCCGATATTGGATCAACTCCTCTGGATTCAGCAAACACACTGACGGAGGAAGTGCAGTCTGGGAAAGCTGTAGCCGGCAATCACCATGGTATGTGGCAACTGACGATCGGATACAACCTGTGTTTTATGTTTGGCGGAACGGAGAGTTGTGCCATGCTGAAGCACAACTTTGGAAGGTTAGAGCACAACCTCTTTTCAGTCTTTTTATTAGTTACTTTTTAATTGTGCTACACTACAGGAGCGCACGTTCTCTGTTTTTTTGTTTCTTACTGAGCATAGAAGAGGGAGAAATAAAAGGCATATAGCTTGTGCCCAATACAGTTCTGCTCTGTGGATTAGCCAAACAATGGTTGCTCAACTACAGAGACTGAGTATCAGGAGCGTGCATGGGAGGTGAAGTGATGACATCACAGAGGAGGTACTTGTTTTTTTTAAACACAGAAACGCAACGCCCCTTTTTTAAAGCCTTTTTTCAAGAGGGGAGTATCAGCCTGTTAGGTATGTCACTTCTTGGCAAAACCCTTTTAAACACTTCTAGCAGCAACAGCCAGTGCGGGACATTTACAGACTCTCTCGGGAGTCCGGGAGCTTTCTCTATGCTATGGGAGTCTCCCTGACATTCAGTGAGCATTTGCAAGTATGGTTAAAAGCAATATTACTAGCAAGGTATGTATACCTGCCACAAGGTATGTCTGTAGTCTCTATGCACCCACAGACAACTCACATTTATTTTGGGGATCAATGGCATGTGCTGTGGACAGTTGAAACCACAGATGTACCTATAGCCATAGCAGCCATAGTGATTGCTCTGGGGCCCCGAGGTTGAGGTGCCCCACTTAATTACTAGAACATTGTTTCTTTTTGTAGGAAACAAGTAGTTGGTGGCTTTCTTCTCTCCAGCACTACTACGTGGGTTCCCTGATATATGGCAGTATTATTTCTACCTTTACAAATGGTGCGAATGCTACTGTTTTAGTTTATTGTCATTAGGAGGTGGGGCCCCATCTAATTTTGCTACAGGGCCCTATGAATACTTGTTAATCTCCTGGTTGAAACCTATTTAAGGCTGTCTTCATACAGCTGGAAATAGTCTGTAATACAGAGCTGCCACAATTTCTTTGTCAACAAAATAATTTGCACTTGATATGTTGCTACATTTGGATATTTGAAGGGGTTTTACCACAAAGGCATTTCATGCCCCTCTTGTTCTCTTTTCAGTGTTTTCAAAAGCAGACATGTATAATTTGATTGAACTGAATAGCATGTGACCAAGCAGGCATGACATCACCATGCCTTTCCCCACAGTGTGCTCACGCCCAAATCTCTAGTCAAACAAAGGCCTGTTCATGTAATGTTAAGTAACCTAAATATAAGAGCCATGAGCAGCTACAATGTAGCTGAGTGGTTAGCACAGGTTCAGATTCCTGTAAGAACCAGACATGTAGATTTTTCTCTTTCTCAATGCAAATACCTGATTGAGGTTTCTTTTTTTTTGTGAGCGGGATGAAAAAATTACAATAGATAGACCAAAAAAACAAGCAGCATGATGGTAACTGATCCGCACTGTTTGACTAATTACTTAGAAGTACAGAGGACGGGGGTAGAATGGCGCACCTGAGGGTGAACAGTCGCTCAGCAGTGAGTATGTGTGATTACTAGGCAGGTAATAGACTGACTGTAGCTGCCTCAGAGGAGAGGTGATGTCAGGTGATGTGCATCCAGGACTGAGGAGCTCTCGTCACTGGTCTTATCCCCAAGCGAAGAACTGTACACTATGGATCACTGAGGTAGAAGCCAAAACAAAAATGGTACTGAATTTTTAATAATGATGAAGTGTAAAATGTTTAGTATTTAATTTAGAACCTTACCCCGTCAATTTTACTTGGTGGGAAAACCCCTTTAAGTTGCGTAGCCAGCTTCATGTAACCGACCGCTTCTCGTCAAAAGCCTCACCATCCAGGACATCTAGTTCTTGTGTAAAGGACATTTTGTTTTAACAAGCTCCTCTGTATTTTCAGATACCAAAAACCATCAGATGAAAACAGATAAGTATAGACCAACCACAACTAAACCAGAACACAGCAAGAACACTCCCTGCCTGATGTTTCCACACATAAATAATAAAAAGGTCGAAAAGAAAGAGAATGCAATAAAAACAAAGTCAGTCCGGTCACCGGGAGTGACTGAAGGAAACACATCACTGAAAACAAGAACACTGATCAGAAAATATGGTCCATCAGAGAGAAGACCTCAGGGCATCAGCTCTAAAAAGGCAAAAGTTCTAGAGTGTTCGGGGCAGACGAAGACAAGTGGCGAGACATCTGATCAGGTTACTTCGATGGTGGATAAATGCGCTACCACCATAAGTTCTAATGACAGCAAGAATCAACTTCTGCTTGGTGAGAACAGCATGGCTGATGAAACATTCAGTAATACAAGTTCAGACAAAGATCAGACAATGCAGAATAAAATACCGTCTCTGAAATACAGCAGAGCATGCAGTCCGGCCAGCTATGTATTCTTCGCTTTTGAAAACAAAGAGTCGTCAATCATTGTTCAAATGAATGGATCTACCAAGAGAAATTTGCAAGATGGATCTATTAATGGAAAGTCAAGCGTCATAAGAAGAATATCCTCAGGGCGTGAAAACACTGGGTCACAATGTCCTGGTGAAGACAAAAAATACAATAGTTTTAAAGGATCTTCAGAACTTGCTTTACTGCAAGAATTGTTTTTCGATTCTGGGCATAATGTGACTTCTGAATCACCTGACTCCAAGCCTTTTTGCAGCCGTGAGAATAGTAAAGAGACAAAAGCTCAACTTGGAGCAGATGATGATGTCAGTGAAGTTCACAGAGACCTTATTGACATCAATGACTGTGACAAGTTGTGCTCTCAGCTAGACTGTGAAGCTGTAAAATCATCTTGTTATAGCTGTACATGTGGCGAGCACAGCAGCTATGAGACGGATTCTACACTGGATGAAGAATACATCTTTTCAGATATATCATTGGATCTAAGTCTGTCAGAAGATGATGATTCTGACTCCTCTTCCAAATTTGATATTTTAGACGAAGAACCAGAACATAGCCAAGAAGAACTCGGTGTAGATGTGATGGCATGCCATATAGCTATCCAGAACAGCCAATATCACGACCATCAGGTATCTACTTGATAGTCAAGGACCAAGTACAGTAAAATATCTATCCTGTTTCCCCGAAAATAAGACACCTCCGAAAATAAGACATAGTGCATTTTTTTAATGCAATTCAGAGTTTGGCTGCTTATGCTGATGTTTGTTATGAAATCACTACAGTATATCAATACAGGTTGATTTTTTGTTCAAAAATAAATGTGAATTCTTGTTCTTAAAAAATAAGACATCCCCTAAAAATAAGTCTTAGCTTATCCCTAGGAGCAAAAATTAATATAAGACACTGTCTTATTTTCAGGGAAACAGGGTATCTATCTGCAAATATGTATATTTATATATACACACACATAGAAAACTTTTACCCTTTGGTTAAAGAAAGAAAAGCTAACAATGGTCACTGAAACTGACAAAAGTAAATTTAAATTTACTGAAAATCACTAACTAAAATCACACATTGCATTTGAATTGTGGCTTAACAAAATAAAAACAAAAAACTAATGAAACAAACCTGGACAAAAATGATAGTACCCCTAGAAAAGACTGAAAATAATTTGGCCATAGAGACATGTTAAACTAGGATGTGTTCTGTAATTAGCATCACAGGTGTCTTCAAAATTGTAATCACTTAGTCAGCCTATTTAGAGGGTGAAAAGTAGTCACTGTGCTGTTTGGTATTATAGTGTGTACCACACTGAACTAAAGGAGGCTAAGAAGAAAGTCATCTCAGGAAATTAGAAAGAAAATTATAGACAAATCATGTAAAAGATAAAGGCTATAACATCTTTAAACAGTTTTATGTGCCTGTTAATACAGTTGCACATATTATTCAGAAGTTTAAAAGGGTATTCCTGTTTCATTGATTAGAGGTACAGTACCAACAAGTCATGTTTTCAGAATATCCCATTGAATGTGCTGACAATCACTATATTACCTGTGCAGTGCTAAGAAAATACTGACACCACCTGTTGGTGAGCCTTCAGGACTGGAGCTAGGATCTACCATCTATGCACCTTAAGATAAGTTAGGATAGGCTGTTCAGAGAATGTCAGTACCTCCATCCAAATTGTGACAACTGCAAGAAGTTATCCTGTCCGTGTGGGCAAATATTCCTGCAGAACCATTTCAACACATTGGGAAATCTATGATGAATTGTTGTGATTCTGGAAAATAAAGAGGGTCCAATGCACTACTAGTTGGTGATTCTAATAAAGTGGCCATTTGCTTGAGAGGGTATTCCCATCTTATTGATTAGCTTTAAATATTTAGACAAATGTAAATATATATATATATATATATATATATATATATATATATATATATATATATTACCAAATACATTACTGCTCTGAATTTACTTAATCTCATATTTACAGTAGATCTTATTTGCTACTTGATTACACAAACTTCCCTAGGTTACTGACTACCTCTCTGCTTTAGCAGTGATCAGGCTGGTGTCATCACTCCTTGCAGTGTCTTATCAGCAGGTCAGAGCTTGCTTCCCACTCTCTCCTTTTATCTTTCTACTGAGGAAAACTTTGATCCTTAGACCGTGTCTACACAGTAGACTGTGAAATACTGTTCAGATTCTAATTAGAATCCAAATAGTATTTTACAGTCGGTTTGCATTTTTTGTCCCGGTAATTGCTGCAGCTTTTTGCCACGTCTTTTTGGTATCGGGCACCCCCTGTCATAGAACAGTACTATTATCCGCCATTCTCTGGCGGATTATAGGACATGTTCTACATTTTTTGGTTGGCCTTCAGATTTGAAAACCAGCCTTAGAAAATCCAAGCTCTGTAGACAACAGCTGAGATTTTGTATTGCTTCCTATGGCAATGGTTTACAGTTGGATTTTTGCAGATTGTAATTACTGAATTTGCCTTAAAATCCAACTGTGAACCAGTCGGGTGGAGCCTTAGGCTATGTTCACACGGCTTATTCACAGCGTAATTGGGGGGCGGATTTCGCCCACAATTACGCTGTGTGCTCGGCAGCGGGAGCTGGGGGCGGCAGCCCGCCGGCCCCATAGACATTCATTATCCACAGCGTGTATCCCGCCTTGAATAATTGACATGTTACTTTCTCCCCGCACGCTGTATTTCACGAGCGGGGAGAGGAGACGGAATTCTTAGTTCTCTATGAGAACTGCGGATTACCGTCATGACAGGGAATGATTTCACCCATAATTCGCACAGTACGGCGCGAATTACGGGCTGAAATCCAACCGAAAATAAGCCGTGTGAACATAGCCTTAGAGTTACTGACCAGGGTTGTGCAATCCATTCTTGCCTGCAGAGCACAGCTCTGTGTATTTACATCAAATATAAGAATGTCACTCAGTAGCTAACAGTGTGTCTTGGTAGCATATGAATATCTCTCATGACAAATACAGCTCTGCTGCTTCACTTTTCTAGCCAGGGTGCTGCTTGGACAGTGTAATATTTTTTCAAAATCTCTACATCAGTAATGTTCCTCTTACAGGCACAGCTAGGAATAGGAGCTAGAAAAGCTGAAATGTCAGTCACTGCTGTAGACCTGGGTACAACCTGCACAGGAAGTAGGAGCCTAAAGCAGGGGAAAGCCTCTCTGGAAACAGCCACAAGAGAAAAACATTTTACATTTAAAACGTAGGAGTTTATAAAGCGCATATTCATTTTGATGCCATTATAGAGCCCAGTACTACACACAATACACTGCAGTGGTTGTGCTAATGCAGAAAAGGCAGATACCACTCCTGTAGTATGCAGAGCTGAAAGGTGGTTTGAAATATCTGTATTTCAAAGGGGTCGGTGCAGCTGCATGGATTGCTTTATGGTTATATAGCCCTGGATAAATATCAGGTTCCTTGACTACAGTTATCAGATTAACAATGAGCTTTCAGAAGTGACCCTACTACCACTATAGTAGCACTGACCAAAGTAATTGTATGTAGACATCTTAAAGAGAGCTGTAAACTAAATATGCACATCCTGTTAGTTCTTGGAGGAAAGCAAATTTGACATGTCTAAATGACAGAAATTATTATAAAAAATTACATTATAATAATACAAAAACCCTTTTAATGGGTACTTGTACCTTACAGTCCATTTTCATAAGATTTGCCATGTGCACGCCACGGCTTTTGGAAACTGAGGACTTATAGTTGTGTCACCCAGAGGCTCCCATGTTTAAAATTAAAAGAAAATTATACTGTGTGGGTATTTTTTTTTATTAGAACTCCGGAATAGCATAGTGCAATCTACTATGTTATTCCATAGAACAAGAAAACAGCAACTGTGATAAAAATTGGCAAACATAGCCCAAATTCATTTGACATATTCTCTCCCAGATCATATGAAAAGCCGATAAGTAAAACTTAGTGTGAAAAGATCCTTACTCATTTCTATACGTTTCAAAGACATAAAATTGGTTAGCCAGGAGTACATGTTGTGGATGGAAACAAAAGTTATACTGTTCATGTGTGATCCTTTGTCTCCATTTTAATGTATTGGTTAGTATACCACCTCATATGCCTTTATATTATGGCACGTAAAAGATGCCTGTATATCTCTTGTCTTAAGTGTTAATAAAATGGCCTCCACGTAATGTGCTTGTAGAGATAACTACCGTATAATCCAAGATGGCGCCTACTCTGAGGTTACACCCCATGTTGGGTGCCATCTGAAATGGACAGAACTTTAAAGGGGCTATACATCCTTTTGGGGTCTCCAAATTAGGATGATAAAGGTGCACCTGAGAAAGTGTATTCACAGCAACAGGGCATGTTGTGATTTTCTTTCTCAGGAGCACCTTTATCATCCTAAGCTAATTTGGAGACCCTACCAGGATGCAGAGCCCCTTTGAGGTTCCGTCCATTTCATACAGATCTGGTGAAAGGGGGTTCCGTGCCTACATTATAGTTAATATAGGGTTCCAGAGGTGGGGCTTGAACCTATCACACATTTATTACATGTGCTGTAGATAGGACTTTACCTTTCACTTATCTGTACTTTTCAATAATTTTAAATTTAGGTCTGGTTGGTGAACAAAAATTACATAAGTGTTTTTTTTAATTCATTATAGAAAAAATCAAAGCATCCGATTTGTCGGCAGCAAAGAGTGGAATCTTGCAGTGAAAATTCAAGTATTTTTCAGCGCTCAGTAGCTGCGATACACAACCAAGATGACAGAACGCTTAAAATGTTGTGCCAATCCCACTTCTTTTTACCCAGGTATAATATATCTTATGTTACTACATGTACAAATACTATAGAAAACGTCCAGCCCCTTTCCGCTGCAGCCAGTTTTGACCTCTATGACATAAGCCCATTTTTTTCAAATCTGACGTGTGTCACTTTATGGGGGAATAACTTTTTAAAACTTTTACCTATATATATGATTCAGAGACACACATACCGTTAGAAAAATGACAAAAGGAGTGTCCCTTCTACATTATATATATGATGTAGAATATTGTACAAGCAATCACGCCCCATAGTGGTCAGTTGCCTTAGTGGGACTGCATGTTCAATACAAAAAAAAGTTAAAATATCAAAAATAATTCAAGTAACCTCCCTTTTGCCACTTTACAAATAAAAAATATAAAAAAGTTACACATAATTGATATTTCTATATCTGTAAAAGTCTGATCTATTAAAATATATAATTTATCCCATGAATACTGTACAAGAAGAAAAGCTATCCCATAAAAATGAAAATAAAAAGTGATTAAAAAGTCGCATATATCCCAAAATGATATCATTAAAAGCTAAACTTCAGCCTGCAAAAAAACAAGCCTACACTTGGGTCCACGGATGAAAATACTAAAAAGTTAGTGGTTGCAGAAAATGCAGCTGCAGCGTAAACTTAAAAAAGAGATATTTTTTTAAAGTACTAAAACATAACGTAAACTCTACGCATTTGGTATCTCCAAACCAACCTGCACAGTACAGATAACAAGTGAACTGTACCAAACAGTAACTCCATGAAAACTAAATCCTTGCAAAAATGTTTTTTTCACATTTCAACCAATTTTTGGGGTTTCCTAGAATGTTATACGGTAGGTCGATCGTACCATTACAAAGTACATTTTGTCCTGCAAAAAGAAACCCTTATATGTCTATCTAGACATATGGCCGTGTGTAGTGACTTCACAGACAAACTGTTAGCCTTTATTAGGCTTCCGGATTGTTATGGCAGCCATCGGCACCGCGCAGTCGTGCAGTGGGGTGCCGATGGAGACAGAGAAAGCCTCCTCTCTTTGTCTTTCCCTTAGATGCATGGTTGCAATTAACTGTGACATCTAAGGGGTTAATTGGTCACGACTGGAGTAGACTCCGATCCTGGAAGATAGAACAGCTGCATATTACAACGGGGTCCTGCAATATGCGTCGGTCGAGCAGACTCTGCTTGTGAACCCGCAAGATCTAAGGACGTACCCATACGCCCATTTGTAGGAACAGCTTCCCAAATTAGATGCATGGGTACGCTTAATGTCAGGAACGGTTTATAAGGAATAATTTCATGGTTAGCAATGTCTTCCAGTTAAAGTAATTGTTTGGTGAACCAAAATAATAATTCTCAAAGTCTTACTTTAGACTTCATGAATTTCCCAATTTACTGTGCTAATTTGTGCTTTTCCTGTGCTGTATGTAGCCTTCCTTCTCTAAAGCCGAGCAGCAGCATTTCCTTATTGAAAGCGATTTCTTTTTGCCCTGTAAAACTAAAGCCCCAGGATCTTTTGCTTTGTTTTTCTATCTTCCTCCTTTAGTCTCAGACTTCGTGCAAACCCCATACCTCCCTCATTTTAAAAGCCTTAGATGTGAAGGACCCTTTAAATGAGTGCGGCTTCAAAGCCTGCCCTGAATTAAGCTATATCTCTTTGGTCACCTGATCTCCCGGTCCTGACACAACAGCTGTTTTCAGCCGGTCCAGACACACACAACTACTGAGCCTCCTGTTATTAAACAGCTGCTGCAGAACTGCAGGAAGCCCTCAGAGAATCTAAAGAAAGAACATTACAAAAGTAACTGTGGGAGAGACATTATTTAAGAAACTTTTTCTTCCATTGACCATCTCTTTAAGGTTACAGTATTTACATGTGTAGGTTCATCTAGCTTATTTCAATAATAAAGTGTTTTGATCACATTTTTTTCCTTCTAATTATTTTCAGCATAACAGATGAAGAAGGGAAAACACTTTTACATCATGCAGCTACACAGGAGAATCCAAGAACTTGTCAGGTACAAAGACCTATATGAACAGGGCTGTGCCAGTTTTCTGGTGTCAAAAAGCTGTAGTAGACCTGTTCTATAGATGTATGAGCCTGCACGACACTTTTTAATGCGCCAAAGATTTGGTGGCTTTCTGGGGGCGTTGCGCCACATTCGTAGGATCACACACATTTATGATTCTTTGACGCCAAACCTAGACACAGAACAGTTAGAACAGGCAGACCAGGTTAAAGTTTGTCTTCCTGAGCCAGACTTGTCGCATTGGCACTACACTGCGCCTGTGTGTATGACCTGCAGAAGAACAGGTTCATACATTCTGGCGCATTCTACACTGCCTTAGGCCTCGTTCACACGGCTTATTCTGGGACTGATTGGAGCCGTACTGCGTGCCGTATTTGCGCTGCAGTACGGCTCCAGTCCGTCCCAGTAACTGCGGTAATCCACCGTTCTCATAGAGAACTATGGATTCCGTCTCTTCTCCCCGCTTGGCGAATCCGCTGGGCGGGGAGAAAGTGACATACACATTATTTACGGCGTATACGTGCTGTGAATAATGAGTGTCTATGGGGCCGGCGAGCTGCCGACCCCCGCTGCACGGCAGCCGGTGTAATTGCAGGGCGAAATCCGTCCCCATAATTATGTCGGCAATAAGCCGTGTGAACATTGCCTAAAAGTGATTTAGAACTGGCCTGTCAGCGCCAGGATCCATACATGTCGCCCTTCATTTTAAAAGGGTTTTCCTATCTTAGCCTGTGGTAGCATATCACTAGGATATGCTGTCAATCACTACTTGGTAATAGTCTGGCCACGGTGAATACAGCAGTGCTGAAATTTTTAGAAGGGCAACCTTATTCTAGCAAAATGTAGGTCCCAGCTGTTGGGAATAGCATTATATATTTCTATAACAGAATGAATTTTAAAGGCTGTGATATCTCTTATTCTACAACAATTTTCTGACTTCCCATCTTGGTCACCATTACTTGAGCACTTCATTTTATGTTTTACAGCACTATAGAAAAAAAATTGGTATTATGTTAATTAGTTAAAAACAGTCTTACAGTGAGATGAGTGCATATCAAACTCTAACAGGAACTGCTAGGAACAGCAGTGCAGATACGAAAATCACTGCAGTAGAACCACCCACAGCCTAGCCAGGAACTGCGAGTCTCAAGCTGGCTGTGGCTCTGTGAAACAACATGGTGAGACAACCCCTTTAAAGAAAAATAAAACCCTTATCACCCTTGATGGTCCTATGGCAACACATTTCTAGTCTTTTCTGTACAGCTGGCTTCCAGAGGTGTTGTCAGGTCCCATATAATTGCTGTAGCAGTTACATGGGACGTCACATTATCCCTGGAGGCCAGCTGTACAGAAAGTATCAGAGATGCGTTGCCATCAGAACTCTTGGCATGGTAAGAACAATGGGGTTTACTTCTCCATTTTACATTGTTATGTCCGTGTCCACACAATCTAGTGTGAATTTGCTGCGTTTTCATGCAGAAACTTTACACAGCAATTCTTCAGTGTGTGAACATACCCTTATAGTCCTGCTGTGCTTGGGCATCCGTATCCTCTCTGGGATGTTTTCTTTTTGTGTATCCAAGAGTAATAAACTCATAACTAGAACAAACGACATAACTAGATAACATACATAACTAGTTAACTAGATGACATTATCTTGAGATACATTAACCATGTAGGATACAAAGTAGTTTTCCCTAGAACCTCCACCTGCAGACTAGAAGTCATGTCATACAGTTTATCCAAATTGGGGATTTGGTTTTGTTGCAATGAAATATTGTTAAGAACCACAGGTAGCCATGTTATTGAGTCTAGTAAAAAGCCATGGTATTGGGATTCAACTTGCACTGGAATTAATATTGCAATGTATTGGAGTAACCTATTTTTTCCGATTTTATAAAATAGGTACTCTTGGACACAAACATTGGTGAACATAGACCATGAGGATGAGTTCGGGAAGACTGCTTTACACTACGCTGTACAAAAAGGAAATCCAAAAATGATAAAGATACTTCTAGATAATGGTGCAAGAGCAGAAATACCTGATAAGTCTTAGACTATGCTCACACAGTGTAAATGCGGGCGCGTATACACCGTGAATAATTGACATGTCACTTCTCTCCCTCCACGGCGTATTGTCCGAGCAGGAAGAGGAGACGTAATCCATAATTCTCTATGAGAACTGTGGATTACCGTATTGACTGGAACGTATCTCGCCCCGTATTTAGCGCAGTACAGCGTGAAATATGGGGCGAGATACTTCCCAATAATTGCCATGTGAACATAGTCTAAGACAGCGTTATTTTGCAAAGTTGAGGTCAAGGAAAGAAAATGTGTCCATATATGAATTCTCATCTTACAATCTATTTTAAAACTGCATTTAATTTTTCGAAATTCAAGTCATGTGCCCATATTCCCTCAGTCTCAGTGGAACAATTTTCTTCTTATTGTGTAAAATTTCATGCAAGAGGTCAGAGGTTGTGAAAGTTTTGGTCTATTATCATAGCCAAACTAGGGCACAGTGGATCAGTGGTTAGTGCTGGGGTCCTGGGTTCAAATCCCACCAAGGACAACATCTGCGAGGAGTTTGTATGTTCTACCAGGTGTTTGTGTGACCTTCCTCCGGATACTCCCCACAATCAAAAAATATACTGATAGGTCACCTGGAATTTAGACTAAGCCCCAATGGGGAACTGGGACCAATGTGAATAATAATTCTCTGTACAGCGCTGTGGAATATAATAGCACTATATAAATGAATAAATACTAGTAAAGTAGAAAATCATTGCTGCGTTTTGATGTTAAACACAATCTTTCCCCTTTATCCCATGAGTGAAATGACGTGCGATGAGACTGTTGCCACCATTTTGTCTATCCATAGTAAATAACAGTGCAATGTATGGAACATTTCATGGTCTCCAACAAAACGAGGTACAGAAGAGAGTTTGTTCTAATTAATATGGGTGACCGCTGGATTTACCACTTATCATGGGTTCTTACCATTGTTAGAAGATGCTTGCTAATTCAGATACTTTATAAAGGAATTTATGATAATTTACAAGATAAGGTTACAGAGAGCATATTTCCATACAAATAATTAATAAACATATATTCGGCATATGGCTAGAGGAAATACGTGACCATGTGGAACGTTCCGGCTGTTGTATAGCCTTTCTCAGCCGGATCACCTTGTGGTAAAGTGAGAAAGAACAGAAGAGTGTAAGGAACACTGAATGCTGGCAAATAGAAATCTCTATGGGACCATAGCTGAGTGTGCGCGTTCGGCTATACGCGGAACTCCCATAGATGTGAATGAGGAGGACGACGCTAGTGACTCCCTTCTGAATTCAAATGCAGGACCGGCTCGCATCTAGCAACGAGCGGCCGGCAAAGAGAATTTCCCGTAACAGGACTACTCCAGTCTTGGCTAGATCTTAGATGAGCGTTCCTCAACCAGTGCCTCAGAAAAGGCTCTTAAAGGGAATCTGTCGCCAATTTTTTTTTTTTCAAGCCCCTGATCCATATTCTTTTCCTCTCAGTCATTTTTATTTCCTTATTGTAGATTTCTCTATTCGGCCGTCTATATAGGATTGTGGGGAAGACATTCTTGCATGCACTGCTTTAACAGCAGTCAGAGAGATACATTAAAGAAGCTACATGCAAATATGATTCTTAAGACAGAATCTGTCCCATAGACTTGTACAGGAGAGTTTTCACTGTGAAGGGAGGGGAGAGGGGGAGCTGTGACATCTCCTCTTGTGACTGGTGGATTCTGTGTTATCTGTACACAATGGTATCTCCTTTCAGCTTGACCCTGCTTTTACTGATAATGAGCACACTGAAAAGCTCTCTAAACAGAATAGGAAGTGTCAGACGATTATTAGGCCTAGTGGCCAAAGTGAAAACTGCAGGACTTAAGAATTAATAAAAAAAATATTGAAAGTGATATGGAAAACTAAAAAAAAAAAAAACAACCAAAAATCCCCCCCAAAAAAAAAAAAAAAAAGTGTTTAACATAAAAATGTGAGTTAAACAATAAGTCATTTTTTGATGACACATTCCCTTTAAGAGACCCCTGCAATGGGTCCCCTAATGGAGACAGCCCTAAAAATTGTACCTGAAAACTAAAATTTTAATTGTCTAACAACATTTTTAGCAGAACAGAATTTTCTATTACTTGTGCAGAGTTTTTTGTCTTGAGCATTCGATCCTGTAGAAGATGAACAAGGGGTGGTCCCAACATTACAATCCCCTCGTTAAAAGGAGGGAATTATTTGAGATCAGCTGATGCAGCAAGCCTGCCTACTGGTACTACCAGCGACCATTCAGGTCAGCGGGTGACAATATAAGTAAAAAGTGGTTGTAGTGAGCCCCTTGAAGCAGGGGGTACATTACGCTACTCTCATCAAATATACTTGTGATTAGAGAAGCCCATTAAATTATTTGGGTTATTCATAAGACTTTGTATAACAAACAACAAGGACAATATTGAATATTCCTTTTTTATTTCATGAACCTAACAACGTTCTTTGGCAGGAAAACTTGAGTATTGTGTCAGGTAACAAACAAAAGTAAACTACAACATAACAAACAATTTAAAAAAACACATCCAATAATGGCTTATTCTTAACCTCCAGTGTTACATTGTGCATATTGGCTCGCACCCTGTGCTTCTTTATTGTACAACATATTAAAGTATTACATATTCCAGGAACATAAAAAAACACAGCATACAGTACATAAAGTGCTAAGAATTCACAAACATCTACACTAATGTATATTCCCCTTTAGTTTATACAACCTGAATATGTTCAGTCAAAAAGGCAGATTGCTAGCCATAGGTCAACGCACTAAATTTAACATCAGGCTTTTCGGATAATGCCTCTCAGTAGTCCAAGGCCTCCAAACAGCTTACATTTTCCCATTTGACTGCCTTGTTTGAGTGTTAGGCTATGTTCACACGGCATAATTGCGGGGCGTAATTACGCCCCGCATTAACGCCGGGACTTCGGGAGCTCATGCCGATTGGCGCGTACTCCCGCGGGGCGGGATGGCCGGCAGCCCGCCGGCCCCATAGACATTCATTACCAGCGGCACGTATTCGCCGCTAGTAATTCACATGTCACTTATCTCCCCCCGCGACGTATTGTGCGAGCGGTTAGAGGAGACGTAATCCATAGTTCTCTATGAGAACTGTGGATTACCGTAATGACTGGGACGTATCTCGCCTTGTATTGAGCGCAGTATGTCGCGAAATACGTCTCAATTTAAGCCGTGTGAACATAGCCTTATGGGAAAACTGTATCAACAGCCTACATTGTGAGCAGCGGGTCATTGGCAGCATGGCTATTAGATACAAATTCTGGATGCAAAGATGTAACAGGGGTGATCCTATAGCAGACATTTATGGCACATCAACAGGAGAACAAGCCCCGTGCTCCTCTGTGGACAACAAAAAGATTTGCATTCGCTTCGCATGTGCGGCTCTCTCTGTTCTACACTGAGGAGTACGGAAGCCCATTTTTCAAACAGGTCCAGGTTCCAGTGGTGGGACTCAGACCTATTGGACACTTATGGCATATCCTGTCAATCAGCCATATATGTTTGAGATTTGACGAACAAGTAATAATTTAAACACACCCAAGTTTTAACAGGACCTTAAAGGGGTTGTCTCACTACATTGATTCATCTTGGTTTCACTTTCAATTCAGGGGCGTGTTTACTGGCTTCTACTAGGCTGCAGTAGAAGCCAGGTCTGTAGCTATAGCAACCAGTGCTGGCAGCCTATCAGGAGAGATTAAACAGGTCTGTAGCTATAGCGACCTGAGGAGCTGATGCAGCCCATACAAGAGGGGATATCACAGAATAGGTAGGACACTGTTAATGGACATATATTGCAAGTGACTTGTTTTTGCAAGATCTTTAGCATAAAAAGCAATCCTTGCAGTGAGACAACCCCTTTAAAATGTACAAAAAAAATAAATCTACTAATGCACTAATAATGGGAAACTGCTTGGAATGCAGCCTCCTCATATTTAGTAAGCACAGGGACTAATACCTGATTTTTATAAATTTTTAAAAAAAAATATATTAAAATGTAAAACAGTTAGGAGACACTTTACATGTACATTTCACTAAAGGGGTTGTTTTTTTTAGAAATTCATATGATGTCACTTAAAGGGGTGTTCCCACCATAGAGTCAGGATTGCATATCACTAGGATATGACAAGGTTTGATTGCTTCGGGTTCCACCTCTGTGGCCTACACTTATCTTGGAAATGGGCTCCTGAAAGTCATGGCTCAGAACAGAGAGCTGGCTGTGCTTATGCACGACTCTCCATTCTGTTCTATGGCAGTTCTAAGCACAGCCGAGCACACTGCTCACCTGTACTCCCATGGAACAGAATGGAGAGCTATGTGCAAGTGCGACCGACTCTCTATTCTGAGCCATGACTTTCAGGGGACCATTTCCGAAGGGGCAGGTTTTAGAGGTGGAACCAGCACCACCCAGACTTTGGAATAGGTGATAAATTTGTCTCTTGCTCTTGGTGAGCCAACATGTCCATGTATGAAGCCCACTGTTTCACATGAGAATTGTATAATGCTTCACTTTAGCTATGGTGGCTTTGCTTAAGAAATGAACACTTGCTGCTGGATTCCCCCATAGATCACAGTTTATCAGTAGGTCCTAGCAGCAGGACACACTGTCCTCAGGAGACCCCCCCCCCTCCTAACAAAAACAGGTTCTACAAAGCAGACAACCCCTTTAAAGCTTCCAGTTGGTTCTACAGCACAGGCCACATCCAATACAAAGCCTGAGCTAATATTCTGACTTCATATTTACAATGTAGAAGAAACGAGATATACTGTAACGGACTGAATTCATCAATGATGCATTAAGGAGACCTGTCAGTCATGGTTTTTGTGATACCCGCTCTGAAGGCAGAATAAAGTGGAGACAGACACACTCATGACAGCCGTGCGTCACCGATGCTGGAAAAGGTTTTAGTTGTGCAGAACTTTCAGGTTCCTTTTTGCAGCACAATAGCAGGGCTGGGAAGCAGTAATCTCATGTAATCCGGAGATGCAGGGGCCTCCTGCTATTTTACTGCTCATGCACAGCAATACGGAAAAAGCTGACAATCAGTAGTGGGTGGGCAGGTGGAGACTGCTACAGAATTTAACAATATTCATAGGACACTTTTTTTTTTAAAGTTTTCACATGGATCGGTATCTGGTCTCAAACAGCAAAAAAAAGATATCTTTATCTTATTATATCTTATCTATCATTATTTTATTATTATATAGATATCATTTTTTCCCACTAAATGAAACCAGATGCTAAAAAAATGGGGTAATAAAAAAATAAAAACACCAAAAACTATCTATATAAAAATGTTTTTCTAATTAAGGCCAGATACAAATTGAATAGTGATAAAAATACATCTATAACTATCAATCTTTCTCACTATGTATAGATATTATATAATTTTTTTCAGATATTTCTATCTCACACACAATATATATATATATATATATATATATATATATATATATATATAACTAACATACACACACACAGTTTGTATCTGGTCTTAATTAGTAAAAAAAGATTATATAATATGTATGTATGTATATATATATATATATATATATATATATATATATATATATACTATAATATCACAAAATATTAATATATATATATATATACACTCTATACCACTCTCATACAACACACACACACACACACATACAAACTGTATGTATAGATATATACACTTTTTTTTCTCATGTAATGCCATCTGGTCTTCATTAGCAGAATTTTTTTATACGTCTGAAAGAAATTATGTACTATCTATACATAGTATGAGAAAGAAAAGCTGCATTCAGAATCAAGACTGCTATTAGGGTGGCTGGCCACCAGCGCTACTGTCCTCTTGGTATTGTTGAATATAGTATGAGAAAGAGATTCATCAATAGGAATAGATGTATTTTCTTATTATTCGATTTGTATCTGGCCTCAATTAAAAAAAAAAATACATACATACTTATTTTTTTTTTTCTAATTACAACCAGATAAAAACTGAACACAAAAAACCCCAAATAAATATGTGTGTGGTACATTCCCTCTAAAATGTTTTCCATCTGAATAGTAAACAGCATACACCTGGATGATCTGGTTGGTAGATATTAATACACACTTCCACCTGCAGTTTATAAAGTGCATTGTTGCGTAACATTAAGCCACTGTGCATTTGTATTGTGGCCTCTTGTACCAGTAGTAACAGCTTTGTTATTTCTCCAGAACGCTGCTAGACATGGACGCTGTGAGCTTCCGCCAGCCGCCGGATTAGGAACATTTTGTCTCTGCTTTCCTAAAAGACCAAGCACAGACAACGACTTAGTTACACTGCATAACGGCTTCCACAAAACACATTGATATAGATACACCACCATTCACTTGGGATGTGTGAGGGCAACCGGTGCTTACCATGGCTAACTGTTCCTGCAACTGCTCCACCATTTTCCTGTGGGCACCAGCCAGCGCAATAAATAGAACATGACCAAGCTGAGGAGAAAGAACAAAGTGCATTTTTACAGATGTAGTAGACAAGATTTTCTAATACCCCACTTCCATTCTTCCTCTGTTCTGCACTTCTGCTGTCCTACGGCTGGAGTTCTATCTGGTCTACAGTGATGTAAGAGCCCCTAGCCATCATTGCACTGTGTGGTCCTCACTACAGCTAGTCATAACACTGGACCATGGGATACCAGCAACAAGGAATAATTACTCCTTTGAGAGACATAGTCCCAATGCACTTTAGACCTCATCTCCTGCTAAAATGAGCCATTAGTGTCAGGAGATGCAGCATCTGACAGGTTGCTTGTAAGTCATTCCTGCAGAGCAGTGTTCTATGGTTGCCAGTACTGATGCCACATATACCATGGTTGCTCAGGATTTTGGCAGCAGATGCAGCTGACTCTTTACAAATGTCTATTTTAGAGGGTGAGGAGAAGTTGTAGAGTTTGGGTGATGAAATCCAGCTTCACTAACTATTATTTTCCCCTCACTCGTCCATCAGACCACGGACACAATGGTTACATTTACTCTATGTAGCTGATGAAAACATCCTAAATTCCAGAAAACACCAGTAAAAAGAGCAATCTAGCCAAATTACACAGTGTTCTGCCTTGAGTGAGGTTTGACACCGAGAATCTCTTTAGGCGACAATTTTGAAACTTTGTCAACTATCCAATATTCCAGTCCAGAGTATGCAAACTTTTAGGATCTGTTCACAAGGGCAAATTTCGGCGAGCATTTCGTGTTGTATTTGCGCTCCAATACGAGCGTGATGCGCTCCAAAATTACGGTAATCCATGGTTCTCTATGAGAACTATGGATTACGCCTCCTCTCCCCGCTCGTACAATACGATCGTATTGTACGCGCGGGGAGATAAGTGACATGTCAATTACTTGCAGCGAATACGCGCCGCGAGTAATGCATGTCAATGGGGCCGGCGGGCTGCAAGCCCCCCGCACCGCGGGAGTATACGCTGATCAGCATGACTCCCAAATCACCCGCCGTAATTGCGGCTGTACTGTACGAGCCGTAATTACGCCATGTGAACATAGCCTTATAGTTCTTCTACACACACCAAAAAAATATATATAAAAAGGTAAACCATTCCTAAGTGATACACAGACAAAAGGTTTGCAAAGACTCACCATGACACCAGGAAAAACGGAACAGCAAAAGACTCTGATGTAAGGACATAAATGATCTTCTTCAGGCCGTCTGGAAAGGTTTCCACAGTACTTGGTATAATTTGCCAAGATGTATTGTAGTTAATGAAGGGGCCACACGCTTTAGATGCTTGCACCCTGCAGGGTGAAACACAGAGGTGAATTCTTTTTACAAACAGGTCTATTTAGGCAAGTGTCAAAGTCAAAGGCAAGGTCCTACTTACTGTGCTATTCCAACACCCACAGGAATGCAGGCAAGGATGAGGCCGATCAGTAATATCACCAGGAAAAAGAAATTGGAACTGGAAGCTCGGAAAGGTCTCGTTGGTGGTCTGCAGTTTTCCATCAAAGTGATCTGCGGGGGGATAAAGTTATTTTGGCTTCGCATGTTAGGCCATGTTCACACGGCTAACTGCGGGACATAATTCAGTCCGTAATTACGCGCCGGAGTGCGCCAATTATGGGCTGAATCCGTCCCAGTAACTACGGTAACCCACAGTTCTCATAGAGAACTATGGATTACGTCTCCTCTCCCTGCTCGGCGAATACGCCGAGGGGGGAGATAATTCACATGTGAATTACCAGCGGCGTATACGTGCCGCTGGTAATGACTGTCTATGGGCCGGCGAGGTGCCGGCTCCCTGCTCCCTCCCCCGCCCCAAGCCACACGCCGTAACTGCGGGGCGTAATTACATCCCGCAGTTAACCCGTGTGAACATAGCCTTAGTCACACTGCGGATCATTGATCACTGCTACCCCCTTCCTGATTTTTTTTATTTTATCTCCACCCTCCAAGAATCATACATTTTTCATTAACATGAGGCTCTCCAGAAGGCTCCGAACTATGCGTACAATTGCGTACAATTAAAAAAAAAAATTGGACAGGCTCATTGACCAAAATACTGCAATTTTGTATTTTTTTTCTGTAAACTATTTTTTTTTAGTTCCCACATGGGACTTGAATATGTGATGGCTTGATTCTTTGTACTTACTAAGGTACTGTATTTTTACTGCATGTTTTAACAGAGTAGACAATGGGAGCTTTCATTAGGCCCTGAGCTTCCACAGCAACTTAACACCACCCAATGGATAGTGGGTGCGAAGTTATATTGGTTCCAAGACAACACCCGCTCCATATTCCCTGCCTCAGTATTTTGATGTAACAGGACAAACCCTCCATAGTAAGAAATGCTCTTTGAGACGCTGTCCACTGCGGCCAAGAGATGAAAATCCTGAGAACATCGACTATTATAATGGAATTCCTAATCGGGTGTATGAAGAAGGGTGATCTAAACCGACCAATCCTTTTAAAGGGGTTTTGCCACGATCTAATGTTGACGTGGGATCCTCCAAAATGGGTATTTAATCACTTTTCTAAATATATGTCATTAAAAAAGTGAAGCCTCTGAGAACTACAGCCTGACTTACATGCCCTTAGTTTCCTGACAGTTTACGTTAGACACGAGCAGGAGCTGATCTGGCCACGCTTGCGTTGTTTACACTTCTAATCTGATGGCAGGAAACATGAATGAGCTTTGAAGGGACTGGGGAGAAAAGATCCTGTGTCTTTTGTATAGAGAATACACTGGATGTAATGTAATTATCTGAGTAAACATGCAGGCGCTCCCTGCTCAGCCCTCCCCCCCTAGAGCAGTTTGTAAAAAAAATGAAAGACACTACCTGCTCAGAGCTTATCTTCTCTCCTGAGCAGATAAGAGGGAGAAACTTGTGCACAATACGGGTTATCCCCTGTGGATTAACCAAATAACATGTTTGCTCAAGTACAGAGACTGAGTATCAGGAACATGGTGCATGGGAGGTGGAGCGATGACATCACAGAGGAGGTACTTGTTTTTTTAAACACAGAAACACGCTGCCCCTTTTTCAAGCCTCAAGAGGGGAGTATCAGCCTGTTAGGTAAGGAACTCCCTTCTTGGGAAAACCCCTTTAAACATTAGAGTGCCTGTTGAAATCATTCGGCTATCCAGGCAGCACACAAATGTGACAGATTCTCCAGAGTTTAAGGGTCACTCTTCTGATTTCTAATTGTAAAACAACTTTCCCAAGGCAGTATGTTACAATTGGCTTTGTAAATCAGACAAACCCTTTGAAAGCGCATTGCATGTAACCCTCAGTTCCTCTAGAAGTCCTGTGATGTTTTAATCATTTACCTTTTTGATATAAAATATTATGAAATATTTTATAGTTGCTATAGCTGGAAGAAGTGGGGAATAGAAAGCTCCAATCCAACAGATCGTTTGTCCATAAACAAGCTCCAGTACATTATGAGGAATCTCAAACTCCTGCTGACCCCACCACTGAAGAGGTTTCCATGACCAATTTGTTACCAGTAACCTGAAAGAGAAACCATGAGACAAGCAGCTTTAAAGATTGTCATCATTTTACAGGTTTCTGGCACTATCCTAATCTGTCCCTCCCCACTATCTAGACACTGCAACATATATGGCGTGCTCAGACAAAGCTTTTTCTAGAAGGGGGAAATATCTCTCCTTGGGGAGAGCCACCAATAAATTTTTCGGTGTGAGGATTTACTTGCCTTTCAGACCTCATTAGTAGTTTCGCATAAAGCAAAGGCTTCTGGGAAAAGAGCTGAGGAGCTCCACAGCGCACGCTATTGGATGTAGTTATCCTCAGTTCACATGTAGCTCGCAGGAGCCTAGCAATGTGAAATGGATTTAGGCCAAACCAATTAAGTTCAACTACAGACAGCTGTTTCGGGGTATTTGCCCCTCGTCAGTGCAGAGTAGAACTTACTTACTGGTTTGCTGGATGAGAGTCGAGAGTGGCTTAGACAGGGAATATCTCTCCTTGGGGAGAGCCAACCAAAAATTGGTCGGTGTGAGGATTTACTCACCTTTCAGAACTCACTGACTATTTTGCATAAAGCAAAGGGTTCTGGGAAAAGAGCTGGTTTTCCTCTGTTGCAAATAATGGACTATATGGTCTAAATTATCATCCTTTTGGGCTTGTAATGGGAAATGTGTTTATCTTTTTGCTAAACTTGCCAAGGTTTCTTTTTGTTCTCGAAGCCGGAAGGGTCTGAACTCAGACCACCAATGATGCCATCTTATGAAATGTCTCAACTTGTCTATGTAATGGTGATGGATTCAATACATGGATGAGTGTGGCAACTGACAGATCCCACTGACATACAGTATAATGGGGTCTGTTGGGTTCTGCCGAATGCGGAAGTGAACAGAGCCTTAGATATAGGTGGGTGGACCAGCCAACTAATGTGTATGGGGTATCCTGTTTCATCTGATAGCTAAGATGTAGGGCCAACCTGAAGAAAAGCATGAGTGAATACATTAATGGGAAAAAAGAACAACTTACTTTCTTGGAAACTCCACTAATATAGTCACTGCCAAAATGATTAAAAAGTCAAACATCATCAGTTTGTACATTTCTTGTCCAACTCTGGTTTCCCAACACTGTAAAAAAACAAAAAATAACACAGCTCTAGTTGTAAAACAAAGGTAAATGCTTATTTTAAAAAAGACCAATAAGAAAAGATGCAAATAATAAAGTACTCTCCTATAAAAGTGCACACTAAAAAGGATTAGACACAGAAGAACTTGATCTATGACCCAGCGTCTCATTAAATTTATCACAGGAATGAAACTGTATAGGACTGAAGTAGGCTTTTGGCTATCTGCGTATCAAAGAGATGAAGCCAGAGGTAAGAGAATTTTTTTTTTTGTTCGGTTGGAGCATGACCAATTTGCAGTAGATGTATAAATTTGCCAGGGTTGAGTCTCAATTTTACTCTTTAGATTAGCATTTTATATTTTCCGAAGTCAGGATCAGTAGCAGGTGGTGGTGTTCACAGCAGAGCAAACCTGGTAGTTAATGGAAGCTGTTCTCGTGTGGCTGATGCTTTACTAAAGATATCTAATACAGTAAGTGTTAAGTGGCTCTCTGAGATAGTATGTCCCTAGCATATCGTAAGGTAATCCATGGCACACCAGTAGAATGCAATTACAGATATGATGTGGATCATGTGAATACAAAGTATAGTCTCACAGAAAGAATAAGTCTACCCAGAAAGGGAATAGCCAAAAACTGCTCACAGAAAAAAAAATATATAAGGGAACTTTTTTGGACATAATTGTATGTCCAGCGAGTAGTGAGGGGTAGTCGTCTTTTTTCCCTCATTACTTGATATGTTGGTGGTTATTTTGGTGTATATATCAAGTTTAGAAATAGGGGTAGTCATCGGATAGGCGCGGTCGCCCTTTTTGGGGCGAGTGCTCCTCCTTGACTAGTTACAGTGTAGTTTTTCTTTTGTTTGGATATATACACTATAGCGGTTTAATCGTGATCAATATTCATTCTTACGGATAATATAGAGATTTTATTGCAGTCTACGGAACCGTGAGTAGTGAATATATTTTTCCATACTTTTTGTAGTCATTTGACATTTATGTACTGTCTGGGTATCAATAATATTTGCTGATATCTTTACCCCATTTCTATATAGGCAATTAGCGGTTGGGATGGTTTTGATTAAATATGCTGTATATTTGAGGTTTATTTTTAATGCATATCAATAAAATTTGTGGTTTTATTAAGTAGGGATATATATATTTTTTTTTCTGAATACAAAGTATAGGTAGAAAAAATAAATGGGATAACAATTGGTCCAGATCAGTGCGCAAGTACAAAGTGAAACAAATGTCATGAGTATTGATTTAGGATGTCCGGTATCAACGTTTCGGCATAAACGCTTTTGTTAAGTTACATCAGAAGTATAATATGGGGGGTCCAATAGGGGCAATATGCAGGAAAGCTGTAAATAGTGTGTGCCGTCTCCTACACATCGGACGCTTTAGTGTATGTTCACACGGCTTAATTTTGGCGCACATTTTGCCGCGTATTTGCATGCCGAAATTACGGTAATCCATAGTTCTCATATGGACTATAGATTACACCTCGTCTCCCCACGTGTACAATACGATTGTATTGTACACGCGGGAGACAAGTGACATGTCAATAATTTGCGGCGAATACGTGCCGCGAGCACTGACTGTCAATGTGGCCGGCGGGCTGACACCTCCCCCCCCCCCCCCCCCCGGGAGTACGGGCGTACGGGCGTACTTCGCGAGCTCCCGAAAGACACGATGTACTGTGGCGCGTACTGTACGTGCCACAATACATCGTGTGGACATACCCTTAGGCCTCGTTCACACGGCTTATTTCTCCGCGGATTGGCGCCGTACTCCGCGCCGGATTTGCGCTGCAGTACGGCGCCAATCCGTCGGAGTAATTACGGTAATCCACTGCTCTCAGAGAACAGTGGATTCCGTCGCTCCTCCCCGCACGGCGAATCCGCCGCGGGGGGAGAAAGTGACATGCACAGTATTTACAGCGCGGACGCGCCGTAAACAATGCATTGTCTATGGGGCCGGGGAGCAGCGCCCCCGCCGCGCTCCGGCCCCACCCCCGTCCCTTATTCACACCGGATTTGTGAGCGCAATCCGGCTCACAAATCCGTCGGGAATAAGCCGTGTGAACACGGCCTTATTCCTACACAGCCCACTACCACCAGCTCTGTAGCCTGTTCCCATAGACCTTCCTGGGGACTGCTTATACTTATTTACATTGCTTCTATTCTGCAGTGCTGGCGCACACCATTTACAGCTTTCCCGTATATTGCTCCTATTGGACCCGCACATTATACTTGTGATGTAACTTAAAGCCATTTAAGTCGAAACGTCGATACCTGACATCCTCAATCCTTGCGCACTGATCTGGACCAATTGTTATCCCATTTATTTTTTACTCCCTTTTCTTTGTATTTGCATGATCCACTTGATCGATATCACAATAAATATATCTGTATATGGATTATACTGGTGCGTCATGGATTACCGTATGCTATGTTTATAGGGTCCTGCCAACGCTTTTCCACCATAACCCATAAAGATAGGAGTGCGTGACCTTTACACTACTACCGTCCTTAGTGTATGGCTATCTGTGATCAGTGGGGATGATCCATCGATCACCTTTGTAGAGTTAACAGAAAGTGGTGCTTTTTATATGCAGTGTCATACACACACACACACACACACATAAATAGCAGATCATATCAATATTTTATCTCTGAAAAGCCTCTAATTGCACTATACAGTATAGGAGTTCAAGGATAACTTACTGGATAGTCTGAATAGTTATATCCACAAGGCTGGCAAGTCTGGTTTGAGCAAGAAGTAATTCTTGTGTATAAAGAGACAAGCAGTACAGCAATGCTGGCCAACCGGACGAACACACACCTGAAAAGGTCAAGAACAAGGAGAACAATTGGAGGAACAAGGAACTATTTTGCTTCTCAGACATGCAAAAAATTTTTTTGTGATTTCAATAATGTCATTTGTATATTCTCTGACACCAAATTCCAGACCGCACAGCAAGTCTTCTCTTACCCCCTACTAATTATCCTGATCTGTGCTCATTCAGCTGAAAAAGGGCACTACTGTTACAACTGAGCACAGCTCGGGACAGTGTCCCAGCAGGGGAAGCTGCTGCTTTAATGGCTGTAGCTCACGTGATAGCCACGTTCTTGGCCTTGTAGTAAGTAGGAAGCTCTAGCTTCACTTTAGCCAAGTTCAGAACATTCAAAATTGACTACATATACTGTACTTGTATCTGTGATCCTCCTCCTGTTCCTGTCTGACTCCTTGCCTCCCACACAGCCAGCCAGTGACGCTCTGCACTGATGAGGGACAAACATCCCGAAACAGCTGTCTGCAGATGAGAGATACTGGCTTGGCTAAATATCTCTTTTGCTTTCTCAAAACCCAGTGGGTCAAAAGCAAATTGAGGATTTGTTACATCCAACAGAGGGCGCTTGAGCTTCTCAGCTCCTTTCCCATAATGCCTTGTGATATGCAGATGCTCAGTAGAGGCCAAAAAGGCAATTCAAACTCTATACACTATTTGGTGCTCTCCTCAAGGAGATATGTTCCTCCTTGAATGACTCCAAGGGAGAGGTAACATGGATTTTTGTTCATGTCCCCCCTTGTCCCTCCCGCTTTAGCAATCAATAAATCTTGGCCTTTAATTGATTTTTTCCAAGAAAAGGAAGAAAAAAAAAAGCAATTCAGCTAATTACTACTCTGTACTTAATTAGGTTGTTTGTTGACTCCATAGAAACAATATATGGTTTAGCACATCAAAAAAAAATTTTTTGAAAAAAATTAGCATAGTTGCACACTGGTGCGGCAGCAACATACATACACATTCCAATATCAGTGTCACGGACGCCCCTGCGTCCCCTGTCTCGGGTCGCAGGGGCGTCCGTGCTGCGGCTCTCCAGCGGAGCCCCGTCCCCCCACGTCGGGTTCGGGTCCCGCTCTGCTCCCAGTTCCCTGCCCGGCACCCACTTACCCGGCCGCGCTCCTGCTCAGTCACTCACAGCCTCCCGCCGCGTTGGCTCCGAGGGGCGCTTGGCTTCTCGCTCCTTTCCAATTAAATGCCATTTGTGATATGCGGATGCCCAGTAAGGCATAAGGCCCATTCAACTCCTATCACTATCTTAGTGTCTCTCCTCAAGGAGATATGTTCCTTCCTTGAATGACTATCCAGGTGAGCGTACCCATGGATTTTTGTTCATGTCCCCCCTTTTCCCTCCCGCATTTACGATCAAAATCTGCCTTAATGACTTTTTTCCAAAAAAGAAGAAAAAAAAAAGCATTCCAGCTAATTTACTACTCTGTACTTAATTAGGTTGTTTGTTGACCCCCATAGGAAACAATAATGGTTATTGCACATCAAAACACCTTTTTTGTGAAAAAATTAGATAGTTTGCACACTGGTGCGGCAGCAACATACATACACATTCCAATATCAGTAGCACACTATAAACTAAAGAAACTATCAAAGGGGACATAGCAAAAATGCTTTTTTCAAAAATTCCTACCTAGGATACATGAAAAACTTTTGAGGCTCTTAGTACACATTTTGGATCAAAACTGCTTAAGCCACCTCCGAAACGTCAACGGGACCTCAAATGCAGGTGGGTCCTACACTATTGTTACCTCTATTTTGGGTCCTGGTCAGACCTCCATACTACAGGGAGTGAAGGCACCAGCTTCTAAGTACACTGTATGGATTTAAAAACCTGTGAAGGTAGGTGGAGTGGCTTAAGCAGTTTTGATCAAAAATGTGAACTAAGAACCTCAAAAGCTTTTCATGTATCCTAGGTAGCAGAAATGCTTTTTCAAAAATTCCTATGTCCCCTTTGATCGTTCTTTTAGTTTATAGTGTGCTACTGATATTGGAATGTGTATGTATACTGCAGCCGCACCAGTGTGCACCTATGCTCATTTTTTTCAAAAATGTTTTTTGATGTGCATATCCATTTATTGTTTCTAGTTGTGTATTGAGGAGTGGCTGCCTCCATTTTGGTTTTCTGCATTCCACCCACTTTCACAGGCCTTTAAATCAGTGCAGTGTACTTAGAAGCTGGAGCCTTCACTCCCTGAAGTATGGAAGTCTGAACAGGACCCAAAAGAGGTAACAATAGTGTAGGACCCACCTGCATTGAGGTCCCGTTGATGCTTCAGAGGTGGCTTAAGCAGTTTTGATCAAAAATGTGAACTAAGAACCTCAAAAGTTTTTCATGTATCCTAGATAGCAGAAATGCTTTTTAAAAAATTCCTATGTCCCCTTTGATAGTTTATTTAGTTGATAGTGTGCTACTGATATTGGAATGTGCTTCTTGACTCCATGACCTTGCCATTTGACCCCTGAGATGTCATGGTCATTGCTGACCATGGCACTAAAGTGGCACGATGTTGTATAGATATTAGTCCTACATGGTGCAACTTCTTGAGAACATTACAAAGCAGAAGTAGTTAGTCCAATCTTCTACAATGTGGACTGAATGACAAAAAATATACTACAAACATCAAGAATAAGAAATCATATTGCTGGAGTCGTTTTACTTACCGTATAAGAGTAAAGCGGATCTCAAAGGCTGGAGAATAGTCTTCATATCGAACTATATTTTCAAAGATGACTGGCGTGATAAAGTTTGCAATAGTAATTACAATAGACGGAAGATACTCCACCAGCAGGCTCAGCCTGTCATCCTTCTGAACGCTCATCTGAAGACCCGGCAAGATAGAAAAATACAGGTTGATACATTTATAAAAGTTTAGTATGAAAAGCTCATCACCAGCAGTCACACAGATTACGCAGAGGCTATCCTTGGAAAATACTATTGGCAATAAGGAAAGGGAACCTGAGAGCAGAGGAAGAAAGAGGGAGGAGGGCTGAGCTCGGAGCGGTTTTTGGTGGGGTTTTTTTATGCGTTTTTTGTGCAGAAAAGTACAGCAATAATTGCTGTGCCTTTCTACACAAAAAGCGCATCAAAAACTCACCAAAAACGCTTTATTTTTGGATGGGTTTTTTGCACAGAAAGGCACAGCAATTAAAGCCGTACATTTCTGCTCAAAAAAACGCGTCAAAAAATGCACCAAAAAACGCTCGGTGTAAAAGCACCCAAAGATTTCTGGCACTTAAAGGGGTTCTGCCACGATCTAATGTTGACGTGGGATCCTTAAAAATGGGTATTTAATCACTTTTCTAAATATATGTGATTAAAAAAAGTGAATCATGTGAGAGCTACAGCCTTCTTTACATGCCCTTGGTTTCCTGACAGTTTACATTAGACACAACCAGGAGCTGATCTGGCAGTGCTTGCGTTTTTTGCACTTATCTGATGTCAGGGAACATGAACGAGCTTTGCAGGGACTGGGGAGAAAAGTTCCTGTGTCTTTTGTATAGAGAATCCACTGGTTGTAATGTAATTATCTGAGTAAACACAAGCAGATGCTCCCTTGTTCTCTGCTCAGCCCCCCTCCTTCTCTCCCTGCAGCCATCCTGAAAGAATGAAAGAAGGCTGCCTGCAGAGCTTATCTTCTCTCCTGGGCAGATAAGATGGAGAAATAAAAGGCATAGAGCTTGTGCACAATACAGTTCTCCTCTGTGGATTAGCAACTACTCAACTACAGAGACTGAGTATCAGGAGCGTGCATTGGAGGTGGAGTGATGACATCACAGAGGAGGTACCGTATATACTCGAGTATAAGCCGAGTTTTTCAGCACAAAAAATGTGCTGAAAAATCCCTCCTCGGCTTAAACTCGAGTCACTGTCGGCGGTCGGGCGCTGCGATGGCCCGGGCGCCGGCAGGGACACTTCTGCTACATGCGACTCCTAGAGAGCGCATATAGCAGAATCCCGAGCACAGCCGACAGCGACGAGCACTACCGTGGCCCGTCACTGTCAGCGATCTCTTCCCCTATATGCGACTCCTCCGGAGCGCATAGAGGGGAAGATACCACTGCGGGGCAGAAAGCGAGCGCTCCCTGCTCTGCAGTGGACTCCGGACGGGCGCAAGCAGACTCGCGGCTGTCCGGAGTTTCCGGTACAGGCAGCGTGTGTCATCACGCTGCGTGCGCGGCCTGATGACATCACCCGCCTGTGCCGAGGCGATGGAGGAGAGTGCGCGGGAGGCCGGACAGCGAGGAGGCGGAGCGGCGAGGGAGTCAGTTAAGTGTTTGTTTTTTTATTACCTGCCTATACCAGACTATACCAGACTATACCTAGCCTATTAGAACATAAACCTGCCTATAACTGCCTATGGGGGACATAAACCTGCCTATAACTGCCTGTGGGGGACATATATCTGCCTATGGGGGACATATCTGCCTATGGGGGACATTAAACTGCCTATGTAATTTTATTGGTATCCATTTTTATTTTTGATATTTACAAGTAGCTGCTGCATTTTCCACCCTAGGCTTATACTCGAGTCAATAAGCTTTCCCTTTTTTCGTGGCAAAAGTAGGTACCTCGGCTTATACTCGAGTATATACGGTACTTGTTTTTTTAAACACAGAAACACAACGCCCCTTTTTTCTTGCCTCAAGAGGGGAGTATCAGCCTGTTAGGTAAGGAACTCCGTTCTTGGCAAAACCCCTTTAAGTGTTAACTACCGATGCGCAACATTGCAAAAGTTAATTAGATTGGTAGATTGGTTACTGCACCTCTACAGACACAGGTATCCTATCCAGTATGGGTTGTGTGACCAGCTTAATAGTACAGGCCATGAATTAGTTGTGTGTAATGCTTACAGGAGCTACATAAATAGGACTACACATGGCGTTAGTCACGTGACCCGCAACATTTCAGTGGTCCCTTACATACAGTATTAATTGGTAAAGTTGAAACCATAAGGCCATGTTCACACGGCTTAAAATGGGCCATATTTCGGTCCGTAATTACGCGCCGAAGTGCACCAATTACGGGCCGAAAACGGCCCATTCATTACGGTAATTCACAGTTCTCATAGAGAACTATGGATTACGTCTCCTCTCCCCGCCCGGCGAAGCCGCCGGGCGGGGAGATAATTGACATGTCACTTTCTAGCAGCGTATACGTGCCGCTAGCAGTGATTCTCTATGGGCCGGCGAAGTGCCGGCCCCCCGCTCACTCCCTCGCTCCCGCCCCGCCCCCACGGCATAATTGCGGGGCGAAATTACGCCCCACAGTTAAGCCGTGTGAACCTAGCCTAACTACGGAAAACTGATGATTGGTACCGAAGCCCCAAAATTTCACCCAACATGATGCAAAATGAAGATTAAAGAAAACAAGGCAGATACTAATACAGATAAAACAAGTCCTTGTACATAACATCAGAAAGAGCTGCAGGAAGCTGGAAATCCCTTTCTATTTTGAGGACAGGAGCTTCTGTGGGTCATGTACAATGTACCAGAAAAAAAAAAATTGTGCCCAAAGGAGCCACTCATCCTGGCACAGTACAAGACAAATAGCAACGCACTGTACTGTCAAGTTAAGGGTTAAAGCATGAAAATCTTTTCTCCTGTCCGACACAAGATACAATTCAAGGACTCTCGCCTGCGCTTCAGGACCTTGAAATTATAACGGAACTCAGCTATGTATGTTATCTCTAAATGTATGCTGAAAAAGTTTGTGCTCCGGCTGACTGCGCATGTCAGTTACCGCTTATAACCAAAGTTATATAAACTTACTGATGTAGTAATAAACGGGTTCTTTTGATCAAGCGCTCACCCTGTCTTGTGTGGATACTGACTTATTGTCTATTATAGTCTATTTCTGATAGAGGTGGTAGCAGGCCCAGGCGTCCGGGGTCTGGAGCCATAACAATTGGGTTTCACTCAACTAGAGAATCTCCGAAAGGAAGAACTTATCAGTACTGTAGAGAGGCGTTACTAGACCACCAATCACTGCATGCACGTAACTAATCCATGTTTGTGCTGTACTGGACATGTAGTACCGCACTGTACTGTAGAGAGGTGTTACTAGACCGCTAATCACTGCATGCACCTCACTAATACATGTAAAAGCAATACAGGACATGTAGTAACGCACTATACTGTAGAGAGGTGCTACTAGACCGCTAATCACTGCATGCACCTCACTAACACATGTAAGAGCAATACAGGACATGTAGTAACGCACTGTACTGTAGAGAGGTGCTACTGGACCGTTAATCACTGCATGCACTTCACTAATACAGAGGCTTTGCAAATAAGACATTCCTGACAGTGGGTTGGATCTTCCATAAAATCACATTTGCCACAGGTCAACAGTGTCTGTGACGTTATATGGAGAGTGTGGCTTCAAGATACAGTGGCTGTTCCTGGAACATTGTATGCTGAAAATATTGTATCCTGAGGCCAATGTAAATTAAAGGACCACGGAACATCTTGTCAACAGCAGCACTTGTGTTTCTAGATGGATACTCACAGCATTGCTGTACTCTTGTGAATAGGCTGTAGCCAGGTAGATTGCATAGAAGCAGCAACTCAAAATAGCGATGACGATAATATTCAGGAAAAATCTCAAGGCATAGATTTTAATGGTTTCTTTCCGCGTTCGCTTCTGCTTTCTGTTCCGCAATCTTTCTTCTGCCAAATCAGTCTGTGAGGATAAACAAGACACACAATGGGCCCGATTTATCAAAACTGTCTAACAGTAAGGCCGTGTTCACACGGCTTATTTCGGCGCGGATTGGCGCCGTACTCCGCGCCGGATTTGCGCTGCAGTACGGCGCCAATCCGTTGCAGTAATTACTGTAATCCACAGTAATCTCATAGAGAACAGTGGATTCCGTCGCTCCTCCCCGCTCGACGAATCCGCCGGGCAGGGAGAAAGTGACATGCACATTATCCAGGCGCAATACGCGCCGTGGATAATGGCAGTCTATGGGGTCGGCGGGCCGCGCCCCTGCACCTTATTCAAGCCGGAATTGCGAGCGCAATCCGGCTCGCAAATCCGCCGTGAATAAGCCGTGTGAACGGGGCCTAAGAATGTCTTAGTTGCCCATGGCAATCAATCAAAGCTCAGCTTTTATACTGTTAGACAGTTTTGATAAATCAGGCCCATTGGTGTTAGCGGTGTTACTGATGGGACTATGGCGACAGCTAAACATTTCCTCGGAGGTAACTCGAATAGATTTAGGAATTCTTTGTTTTCAATTTTTTTTGCCCATAAGTTAAATAGTAGTCGCTCCATTCTTGGGAAGCAACGAGCGGTTCTTACATAGACCGTGAAAAGTGCTTTCTGGGAACTCACACTGATAGCCTATCTTCACGTCAAGCGTGATCCATGGGAGTTAATTTTTTGATACCCTCACTGATCAGCAGAACTGGATATAGGTCTAGTTGCAGAATCAGGAACAGGGCATGTTCACACGGCAGATTTGGACACCGATTCTGACGTAGAATCAAAGTCCAAATCTGACTGAAATCCACATTACAGTGTTTGCATTGGAAAATCAGCGACTCAGTGCAGAGGTAATTCTAATCATCGAGACCTAGTAAGTGTAAAGAAAGCTGGAAACCCAAAGTGAAAAAAAGATTAGCCTATTATCCTTTCATGTATCAATTTTGTCATTTCCCTGTCAGTCTAGTCCAATCCCATCTATCCTTGTCCAGAGTACAATAGAGTAATCACTATATCATCATCTACTATTTGTAACAAGACTACATAGAGCTATAAAGCAGCTGCTGTAAACAGGAGATTAGTCTGCACTATATGATATATGTATTCACTATAATAGCTGGAAACTGGTATATGCTATTTTAATTGCATAGGACTGCCGAAATTTAAAAAAAAAAAAAAATTCTGCCAAAAATAAAATAAAATTGTATCTCAGAAACACTGATGGAATTGTCCCTGAGGAACAATGAGAACAAGCTTTACTTACATGGCATAGGAAACAAAACAGTTACTACACGTAACCCACCTGCAACTCCCGCAGCAGACTGCCGTGCTTCAGACGAGCGTAGTACTGGTCTTTAATACAGAAATCCCAACCGGCAAATACCTTATTGCAGAAACTCTGAAATCTCTCTTCATCATGGACAAGATTATGTTTAAAGCCTTCGACTGCTCTGGAAAGGACACGCAAGGATAAACAAGTCAGGATCCAATGTAAAAGTTTTATTTTTCTCTGTATACCTCTCATGCAAGGTGCTAAATCTTTATAATTTATCCACAGTACGCTCTTTACTACAGCAGCCATCTCCCCCCTCCCCTCTCCAAAGACAACTATGAGCAGCATCTATAATCTGATCCTTTAGTGAGTCGAGAATCTGTCTTCATCTCTGTCTCATTAAACATGGATTTACCAGGAGAGTGAGCAAGGTCTAGGGGGGGGGGGGGGGGATAACTGGAGTGAGGCATATTTCTGTAATAACATATACTACAAAGCTTCAGGTATTAATGAAGTGAATCCTTTATACCAAAACCCACAATGAAAGTGAATGGCTTTACCTTTTTACAATCCAGAAGATGCTTAACAACAGGTAAACAATGGTGACCAGTACGTAGGCCAGTGGTAGACTATACTTAAAATTGTAAACTGTAACAGAGTCTATGGTGTAATAACCATAGAACAAATATGTAATTTCAAGAAAACCCTGGGAAAAAAAACAACATGGTTAGTTTGCCATCAATAGGGGCATATTGTTTGTACATTTTTTTTCCCCCCATATTCAAACACAAACTTTATTAAGGTTAGAGACGGACATGGTTAAACATTTGTACTTATTCCAAGCAAATGAATAAAGCGATAACTTAAAAAGCATCAACAAACACAATATCATGCAAGATGAACAACGGCACATGTTAGCCAGTAGGTATATTAGGGAGAAGTCATCAAAGTCCAGCATCGCGCAGCATCGGCGCCCCCTATCACGAGAGAGTATGATGGCTTGAAGAGCGCTAGATGACAATGCTGTCAACTGTTGACGCAGAACAACATCCGGCTGCTTGTACATTTTAACATGTTTTTAAGGTCTACTATCAAATATTAATGGAAAATTATATGGTGGTTGCCAGGAGCAGGAAGTAATCAGATAATTCTAAATAAAAATAATACAGGCAGCCCCTGGTTTACGAACGGTAGGTTTGTTCTTAAGTTGAATTTGTATGCAAGTCGGAACAGGTATATGTATTAGGTATGTATTATGTATCTCCAGCCCAAAATTTTCTTTTTAGTTTTGGATAGTGCAGGGAATGATTTTTACATTTGTTATGCTGTCTGTGCCCCTGTATAGAAGATTTTACCTCATTTTCTGCTGTGGCATGCTAGAACTTGTTCTACAACTACTATCTGCAGTGAAACATGGAACTACAAGTGCCGGCATGCCCCATTAGTCTCCATTTGTAACTAGGGAAAAGATGTAAGTGGGAACGGTGCAAGTCGGGGACTGCCTGTAATTGGACACCCCGTTTAAAAAGTGGTATTTTTGTCAAGCAGAGATTTTAACCTAAGCAACTGGACAGAAAATATATATATGTGATATATAGGATTAGATGATAGAGGAGAGGAGCTGAGCTCTGTGATATATAGGGTTATATGATAGAGGAGAGGAGCTGAGCTCTGTGATATATAGGGTTATATGGGTTTATCATGCATAACACCAAAAGTTCCTTAAGTAGCAGGCATTAGATGAGTTATACAATAGAAGCGCTATCTCTTTTTTTTTGATCATGAGATAGAAGAAACTTAAAAGGCAGACATTAACAATGAAGGTCAGAGAACTGAGCTCGTGATATATAGGGTTATATGATAGAGGAGAGGAGCTGAGCTCTGTGATATATAGGGTTATATGATAGAGGAGAGGAGCTGAGCTCTGTGATATATAGGGTTATATGGGTTTATCATAGCATAAACTACCCAACAAGTTCCCTTTAAGTAGCAGGCATTAGATGACAGAACAATAGACAGCGCTATCTCTTTTTCTTATTGAATCATGAGAAGAAAGAAAACTTCAAAAAGGCAGACATTAACAATGAAGGTCACATACCGTTCCAGAGAGCAGATCTACAATGTTACTGTAGAAATATTTTAGGATTTGGCTGGGTGGTGAGTATTTTGTACATTCAGTCTCTGTAAATGGGAAAAGAAACATCGTGACAGAATGTCCTGATAAACAAATGTGCTATTTTGAGTCAATACAGTCCAGAATTTCATATAGAAAGTATATGATATTACCCAAGCTCTGAAGAGCTCCTTTAATTAATATACACTATATGTACTGAACAGAAGACGGTTTCTTACCAACATTGGATGAAACAATCTGGGTGCTGTTGAAAACCGCCAGGTTGGATATGACAAGTGGCAGGGTGGTAAAACAGAACATCAGAAGGAAAATAACGAAATTCAGTAGCACCACAAATCTCAGAAACGAGAAGTAAGACCCAATGCCTGTGCCGAATTTGCCTGAAAATAAGGATACGTCACTATTAGACGGGGAAAAACAACGTATGCTTTTACATAAACGTTATCAATGTAGGAGCACATTTACAATATCAATACATTAGCAGGTACCGGGTCTCATTGAAGTTAGTTAGTCTTCTGCACATCTGCTCTCTCCCAGAAGGAAGAAAACATTCTAGTACCCAATACCAGAGCCACCACTGGTTTCTTTATTGAGATGCTGTACACCCCCCTCCCAATTTTCATCTAAGGCAGGGACACACAACCTATTCTAGGCCAAGGGCCACATTGTCATTGTGCCTCTTCCAAAGGTCTCAATAAACCTTAAAGGGGTTTTCTCGCTACAAAGATTAGCTTTCAACATGTAGGGAACAATAAGGGGGACATGTCTGAAAACTGTCTTGGTCTAAGACTTTTCTTTTGCCCATAGCAACCAGTCTGCGTTCCCCTTTCATTTCATATAGTGCTCTAAAGAAATTAAAGGGGAACCCCAAGTGGTTGCTATAGGCAACAAACGTTTTCCAAATATATTGCGTTCATCTTTTTTTTGTTGAGGAGCTACAAGTGATTTCACCTTCTGTGCTCTCTCTGGTTCCCCAAGTGGCCGACTTGTGTACTCTTTATCGCCTGCTGTTTGTTCTATCTGATAGCAGGAATATAGCACCAATAAGTGCCCACTATTATAGTGCCAACCATACAGTGCCAGCCATACAGTGCCCACTATAATAGTGCCAGCCATACAGAGCCCATCATAACAGTGCCAGCCAGTGCCTGCGCTACATTCCCACCATAGTAGTGTCAGCCATACAACGCTCACGATAGTAGTGTCTGCCATATAGTGCCCACCATTATAGTGCCAACAATACAGTGCACATCACATAGTGCCATCCATACAGTGCCCACTATAATAGTGCCATCCATACAGTGCACACCATCACAGTGCCAGCCATACAGAGCCCATCATAATAGTGTAAGCCAGTGCCAGCGCTACAGTCCCACCATAGTACTGTCAGCCATACAACACTCACGATAGTAGTGTCAGCCATATAGTGCCCACCATTACAGTGCCAACCATACAGTGCCAGCTACACAGTGTCACCCACAACAGGGGATGCTCTACAAGGCCCCTCATAATAGTGTAAGCCAGTGCCAGCTCTTCAGTCCCACCATAATGGTGTCAGCCATACAGCGCTCACCATAGTAGTGCCAGCCATATATGCCCACCATTACAGTGCCAACCATAACAGTGCCCGGCATTACAGTACCAGCCATACAGCACTCCTCATAATATTGTCAACCATACAGTGCCCACCATTACAGTGCCAGCCATACAGTGCCATCAGTGTAACATAGCTGTCGGGGATAAATATTTTTTTCTGAAGTATCAGGACTAACACAAAGCATGTCCGAGTCCTGACAGCAGAGCACTGAGGGATGTTTGTTGTACAACCCTGGTCTCAGGCGTTTCTCTAACCAACCAGTTCCCTGGTATGTACTAATGAGGTGCAAGAACCCTCAAGCTGCTGTCTGCAGATGAGCAGCTGTGCGCAGCCCTTTATGAGTGTCTTCCTTCCTCTGGAGGAGAATGCATTGATGGTGTATCACTAGGATATGCCACCAATGTTTGATAGGTGCGGGTCCCACCTCTGCGTTCCACAGCTGTCTCAAGAACGGGCTGTAAAACCTGTCCATTTTGAACAGAGAGATGGCAAGAACGCTCCTGTTGATTTTAATGGAGGTACCAGGGGTGGGACCCATACCCATCAAACATTGACAACAAACCCTATCCATGTGGTGGGAAAACCCCTTGAAATTACAGCTCCATCCAAAAACTAACAATTTAGAGCTAACCTCAAGGTCCCCCATCCCTCTACAAGCCATTATCACAGGAGGGGCGAGTCGTCCTTGTTCATCCTCATTACACAGAAAGACAAAACAATCACAATTTCCTTGATAATCACAGTAACAACTCTGCACGGCTAAGGGGACTTTTTTTTCCCCCCATTCAATCACTGTTGTGTTCATCAGGCAAAGGATTTACCTGAGATCACCAGGTAAACTTATTGTAGGATGTAGGTATGTTAAAAGGTGTATTGCCAATGCACACATTGATGACGTCGGTAGGATATGCCATCAGTGGGTGATCGCTGGGTCCCACCTCCGGCTCGTATGGAGATTAATGGGTGTATTCTGACCATCTCTCTGTTCAAAACGGATGGGTTCTAGAGACAGGTGCGTGTCCCAGAGGTGGCACCTACACTTATCACACACTGAAGGCATACTCTATCGATAGGTCATCAATATGTATGGTGGGAACACCCCTTTAATGTCTTTCTTTACAAAACCTTTAAGGGGCCACAGCTGCTATATACACACCTAGCTCCCAACAGAATACAGCAAAGGAATGGGGCCACAAGGGACAATTTCGCAAAGCCATGATGCATCACCAGCTTACACGGCTCTGATCAAAGCCTATACATAACAAATGCTGCTAAATATTAGATTCATATTTTGTCTGTCTCTTAGAGGCATTAAATGGAGTGGCCATAGACATTAATTGCAGTTTTCAATTTAAAAAGAGAAAAGTTCAGTAGATGCCACTTTGGCACTGCTCATCTTTAAAGAATCCCAACTTGTTCGAAGGGTACTTTGAAAATAAACTGATCACAGACTCCCCCCTGCTGGGATCCCAACAATAAACTGTAATTTGTGGAGAAATCTGGTAGTAAGTATACAATTTCCCTGCGTTGCCACCACAGGGAAAATTAAGCATTACACAGTGCCTGTTCTAATTTGTGGGCTGGATTCTGTAATGCAGGACAGGACAAGTGCTCCAGGGCTAGGGATACTCTCGGTAATCGCTCGCCACTCTTCCCAAAAGAAGGGGGTTTTAAATGCAGAACCCCCGTCTATGAACTTATAATAGCAAAGCCCCTGTAAAGGGGTTTTGCCAGCATAGACTTTGATGGCATATCACTACAGGTAAGTTCACATGGCTGATTTTGATGCTGTTTTTTAGAGAGTTTCCTCTCCCAAAACAGCATCAAAAAAGCCTCCACGACGCCACTAGTTCATTTTCATTGATTCCTATGTAAAACAGTGTCGCAGTTCATATACGACAAGGTATTTACACGTATTTTCCACTCTTCTTTGGACACGGTTTTGAACGCTGAAAAAGAAGTGTCAGGTTAATTCTTTAAGAGTTTTCAACGCTGAAAATCCCCATAGGAATCAATGGAGAGCTTCAAAACCTTGCCGCATTTTTCGGTGCTGCTCTTGTCCTGCTTATTTATTTGTATGGGTGTTGCAAAAAGAAAGCAGTGTTGGAAAACCTCATTGAAACCTGATCAAAATCTTGACTGAAACAGCACTGCAAAACCTCGTCAGAAACCACAAGGAAAACACCTGATCAAATCCTCATCAAAACCTTGCCTGAAAACTGCTGCCTTGAGGCTCTTTTTAGACAAAGTTTTGACACTGATTTGGATGCTGAAAAATCAGCATCCAAATCAGCCATATGAACATACCCTAAGGGCTTGCCCCCACGGTAAGGGTTATTGGTCGGTTTTTCAGACGGTTTGCGGTTTTACAAACCGACATGCAACGCACCCCCATAGACTTCAATAGAAGTTCCATGCAGCAATCCCCACTGCACAGATTTTCTGCCAGATGTTTTTTTACACCGCTGGTGGTCCGAAAAACTTAGAACATGTTTATTCTTCTGCCTGGGTTTTGGGCAGAACATGAACATGTGGGTGCGAAGGGGGAGAGCTTGACGCCGCAAACCACGGCCAAAAGCCATCCCCCTGCGTGCCAAAAAAGACTAAATACTGGTTGGGAAATCCGACCGGTATTTGGTCTTTGCCGTGTAAACGCACTCTAAGAGGTGCGGATCCCAGAGCAGACTGGAGAGCCGGTCACGCTTGTGCACACCTCTTCATTCTGTTCTATGGGAGTTTCAAGCAGAGCCGAACACACCGCTACTCTGTACTCAGAACTCCCATCAAACATTTTTAATACGTTTTCGGGTATGTTTTACGTACAGATAAAAAGACCCCAAAACGTATTCAACAATGTTCAGTGCGCTTTAATATTGAAAGCAATGTAAACACGTATCGTCATTCAGAGATTATACATGTTTTACATGCGTCTTTTGGGTGCGTAAAATGGATCCGATCAAAGAATTGACCTGTCGATTCTTGATCCGTTTTACATAGGAGACCCCCTATTTGAAACTATAGGGTGCGTTTCTGCTGCACAGAAAACGCATCCAAACAAGCACCACACTTTGGCTACATGTTTGGATTTGTTTTACGCAGCGTGTGAACATACCCTAAGGCTATGGTCACAGGGCTTATTTGCAGGGTGTAATTACGCCCCGCAATTACGCCTTGTGGACGGGGGCGGGGCGGGAGTGGGAGACCGGCACCTCGCCGGCCCATAGACTATCATTACTAGCGGCGCGTATACGCCGCTAGTAAATGACATGTCACTTATCTCCCCCTGCAGCGGATTCGCCGAGCAGGGAGAGGAGACGTAATCCATAGTTCTCTATGAGAACTGTGGATTACCGTAATGACTGGGACGTATTCCAGCCGTAATTTGCGCACTACGGCGAGAATTTCGGACTGAAATACGTCCCATTTTAAGCCGTGTGAACATGACCTAACTGTGCAGGCGCTACTGGCTCTCCTGTCTCCAGATTCTTTCTTAATCAAGTTCTGTTACCAAAAATCTAGTGTCTCAATCATCTGTGGCTTATCCAAACGGCTCAGCTAAAAGGAAACCACTGGAGAGTGTTCTGGCAGAACACAACATCCCCGCAGTCACAGTAGAAGCAACCCGTGATCCTGGACCGACCCTTTTAAATGCAGAGCTGTCAAGATGAACACGATGTCTGACCTGCCAGATCCTTGTTAGAGAGAAGCAGTTGTACCCTACACTTCATATAGTGCTTTATAGTAATGGATTGGGTTTGAGTACTCTTCTACAACCCCTCCTCAGATTTACAGCCCCGACTCTATGAGCCCTCACATGGACATAGCTGTCACTGAGTGAGGGGTGGGAGTATCAACTTACAGAACAACCGGTGTCTTGTTACCAGAGGCAATAGTCCAAAGTGCACTCAGATCAGTGATCAAGGCCTCTCTGACAAATACATACCCTCTATATCATGAATATTGGACCGCCAGAGCCACAAATTCTTTAGGAAAGCTGAAGCGTCATATTTGAATTTTCTACTAAAATTCCTGGTGTTGTCTTTCCACAGATTCCAGCCTTTTGTAGCCTGGGAATACACTGCCTGTTCATCCCTAAGGGGGGAAAAAAAGATCAATACATGAATGAAGACATATTTTATATAATAAAAAACATCTAGATCACTATTTGACATGTCTAGGGTCATCATGACGTGGAATATTCTATTGGTTTTGTCTTTGCACAGTGATGCTACCGTTCACAACAAAGCTCCATTTAAGTGAATAAGACTATGTTGTAGATCCCAGCATAGCAAGATGATGTGAGGGAAGATGTGCAAGGAAAATCCGTTGGGGGGAGTCACAATGCAGTTTTCCTACCGTAGACATTCATAGCACATAATGTTTTTTTTTTTTTTTAATATGGTTTATATGTATGTGTGTTCATTAACAATACCAATATAAATACATTGAGTCTTATGTATGAAAACTGTCTAGGCCTAAGGGTATGTTCACACGGTGTATTGCAGCGTGTAGAGTACGCACCGCAGTATGCCGTGTGTTTTGGGAGCTCGCGCTGGTCAGACATGCAATAATTGCGGCGCCTAATCGCTGCAAATAATTGACATGTCACTTATCCCCCGGTGTGTACAATAGGATCGTATTGTGCACGCAGGTGGACGAGGTGTAATCCATAGTTCTCTATGAGAGCTATGGATTGCCGTAATTGCGGGGAGCATTTCGCCGCATAGTAAGCGCAATACGCGGCGAAATGCACCCCAAAATAAGCCGTGTGAACATACCCTAAGGCTATGTTCACACGGTGTAATTGCGGGGCGTAGGCCCAGCAATTACGGCAGAGTTCGGGAGCTCACGCGAGCTCCCACCGACCCCATATACATGCATTATTCACGGCACATATTCGCCGCTAGTAATTGACGTCACTCATCTCCCTGCTCGTCGTATTGTGGGGAGCGGGGAGAGGAAAACGTAATTCATAGTTCTCTGAGAACTGTGGATTACCGTAAGGACTGGGACGTATTTCAGCCCGTAATTCGCGCAGTACTGAGCTAAATAAGGGGCGAAATACGTCCAAATTTAAGCCGTGTGAACACAGCCTGAGATGGTCTCTGTTGTCCATAGCAACCATTCGGAGCTCAAAGCAACTAATCAGAGCTAAGTTTTCATTTCATATAGTGCTAAGGAAAAATGAAAGCTGAGCTCTGATTGGTTGCTATCAGCTCTCATTTTTAAATAATGTATTGAATAAAGAATTTGATAACTTTTTATACAGAGCGCCATTGAAATTATTTATATGTCGACAGGATATTTCACAAATGTGTGATAGGCGCAGGTTGCATGTCTTGGACCCACGCCTACCTTGAGAACCCATTGAGAACTTACAAGAGGCTATGCTTGCAAGGTTACTCTCCATTCATTTTAATAGGAGTTCAGAGTATAGAAGAACAGTAGTACTCAGAACTTCCATTAAACTATGTGAGCACAGCCACTTATCACTTCTGAATGAGAAATTTCAAGGGCCCATTCTGAAAAGAGTTAAAGGAGTTGTCTCACGACTGGATTTCATCCTACCTTGGTGCTGTCCTAAGAGCTGTAGTTTTGAAATCATGGGCGGGAGCACTGGCTTCCTGGAGTCCTCTCCCCCCTCCCTTCATCTAGGTGACGTCATGCTGCTGCGCTCGCTCCCGATGCTAACAGCATTGGAAGGGAGAACATCTCAGATCACAGAGTTCTCTTTCCCCTGCTGCTCACCATTCAATAGTATCCACCGTGTACACAGCACATATTTCTCTCCCCATACATCCATACATGACCTGGGCCAGGGGTTCCCAACACAGGGAATTGAGCAGGGGGGAAGCAATTCAAATAATCTCTGATGTGTTGTATTTGCAAGGAGTTATCTCAGTGCTACATCTGTCTGTGTCTGCTTAATTACTATTCACTGACTGTTGACTATTTCCTGCCTGAATCATTCACTTCAGCAGTGAAGCTGGTTAGGTAAACAGGAGAGTGAATGCTAATTAGGCAGACTCAGAGCTGAATGAGAGGGGTAGGAAATAGTTAACAGCAGTGAATAATAATTAGGCTGAGACACAGATAAGGCAGCAGGGGAGATGACAGGGGCTGCTAGTATGCCTGCTCTAAATCACTGAGCTGTGCGAGGACAGAGAGAGAAAGGACAGGAGATAGTTAAACTTGCGTGCTCGCTCCCGACGTTTGGATAAGATGCCGGAGATACAGCCTATCAGGGAGAACAAGCAGGTCGGTGACTATAGAGACCTCAGCAGCCTCTGAAGCCACTAAAAACAAGTTATCTAGAAATCAGTAGGAGATTTGTTATTGACATATATTGAAAACGTGCTTGTTTTTTGAAGATCTTTAATTTGAATGACAATCTTTGTAGTGAGACAACCCCTTTAAGGCATAGCCTATTGATATGCCATGAATGTCTGAGAAAGGACAATTCTTTAAAGAGAGTTTTCCCATTTACCCTTAGGCTATGTTCACACGCCGTAATTGCGGGCCGTACAGTACAGCCGCAATTACGCCGGGTGATCTGGGAGTCACGCTGATCAGCGCGTACTCCCGCGGCGCCGGCCCCATAGACAGTCATTACTCGTGGCGCGTATTCGCCGCAAGTAATTGACATGTCACTTATCTCCCCGCACGTACAATACAATCATATTGTACGAGCCGGGAGAGGAGGCGTAATCCATAGTTCTATGAGAACCGTGGATTACCGTAATTTCGTCACGCATCTCGCTCGTATTAGAGCGCAAATACGCCGTGAAATGTGTGCCAAAATTAGTCTGTGTGAACATACCCTTAGTAACTGGCAATGAATATAAAGATATTGTGGGGCTGGAATCAGGTGGCATGGTTGTCTCCTGACGGGTGCAGCAGTGCAATCTGATGACAACCAGGCTCATGTGCAAATGGCTGGGATCGAAGAACCCTTAGATCCCGGCTGTATAACACCTTAGGTTCCACGTTCAATAGCAACCACAGCATCCAAGAGGTTTCACAGGTAGGGGGTTCCCTCAATCACCCTACTGGCACCTCTGCAATGCAATCGCAGCGAGACGATGAGTTTACATGGTAGTGACTTCTCCCGTGCTTCTCCAAGACTTCTCCCGTGCTTCCCCCACACTCTGGAACTCACTGCCCCAACACATCAGACTCTCCTCCACTTTCACCAGCTTCAAAAGCAACCTGAAAACCCATTTCTTCAGGCTTGCCTATAACCTACACGAAACTTGTCACTACTTCCTCCACAGACATGTCTGCCCCTCACCTCCTGTCTCTTCCCCCCTGCTTGTAGATTGTAAACCCTCGCGGTTAGGGTCCTCTCTCCCTCTGTCGTGCCAATTGTCATTATCCCTTATCATTGTACTCGTGTGACTTATGTAATGTATGTAACCCCCTCGAATGTACAGCGCCCTGGAATCAATGGCGCTTTAAAATAAATAATAATAATAAATAGTGGGGACCCGATGATCCCTAAAGGCCCCGATGTCTGCATTAAATATATGAGCCTATTAGGCTAAGCCAGTAGAAGTGCAAAATAGGATGCTTGTCAGTTTCACACTGATAGGCATAATGCACTGTACTACATATTTAACTGGGTCATTATAGGACCGGGGGTGGGAGTGAGGGGCACAGATAGTGACATCTGTACACTAAAAAAATGTACAACTGTTCTTAGAAAAATATTGAACACATTTCCTAACAGCATGTAGCGTTAGGGCCGGTGAGCCCATGTATTGGGAAAATCCCTAGTGCTGTGGCATCTTCATTTTGACGATCATTGGAAATTTTGCCTCATTAAAGAATAAAGACCTTCAGAAATCTGTGTGTTCCTTCCTTCACCTCCTATCTTCTCCCAGCTTCCCCAGGATCCAAACATGTCTAGGTACGCAAACACACCAAAGCAAACAAATCATGAAAACTAGACACAAAAGGTAAATGTAGGGTGAGTGAATTCAGAGAACTGTCTGAAATGGGCACATCTAGGTTTAAAGAGGGTTTTCTATCTGGCTTTTTCACAGAGCCTGCTCTTCACAGGAAGCTTTAGGCTCACACTTCCTGTTCAGGCTGTGGGTAGTTCTACTGACATTTCAGCTCTGCTATTCCTAGCTGAGCCTGTTAGAAGGACATTAGTGATGAAGTGTGAGCACAAGGTTGCAGAGCTCTATAGGGTTAAATCAGAATCTTCTCTCCCTGAAATGAAGAGGTCTGAACAGACACTATGGAAGGTAACATATAGCGTAGGTTCCCATCTGTATTGAGTTTGCCTTGATGTGGTAGGTGGGTTTTTACAGTTTTGATCAAACATGTACACTAAGAACCCCAAGTTTTCATGTATCTAAAAGTAGCAGAAATGCTTTTCCAAAAATTCCTGTTCACTTTAAGGCTAGGTTCACACAGCTTAACTGCAGGACGTAATTACGTCCCGCAATTACGCCGTGTGGCCGGGGCGGGAGCCGGCACTTCGCCGGCCCATAGACATTCATTGCTAGCGGCGCGTATACGCCGCTAGAAAGTGACATGTCAATTATCTCCCCGCCCGGCGGATTCGCCGAAACGGGGGAGGAGACGTAATCCATTTGTTCTCTATAAGAACTGTGGATTACTGTAATGAATGGGCCGTTTTCAGCCCGTAATTTGCGCACTTCGGCGCGTAATTACGGACCGAAATACGGCCCATTTTAAGCCGTGTGAACATGGCCTTACTGATTTTTTAGTGATAGTAATGTGCGGCTGATACTGGATGGTGTTTGTATTTTACTGCCACACCAGCATGTACCTATGCTCCTTTTTTTCTAAAATAATCTTTTTGGATGTGCAGACCAAATATTTTTTTTTTTAGACTGGGTTAAAGTTTGTCAGTAAGAAACATAAACAAGCTCATGTGCTGCTGATAAGACACAGTGGGGAGTGACAGCACCACCCTGGCCGTCGTTAGAGCACAGAGAGAGGTGGTCCTTAACTTAGGGAAGCTTGTGTACACAAGAAGGAGATAAGAACTGACCTAGCTCTGAAAAGCAATGTATTTGGTAACAATCTTTACCTTTGTCTGTATGTTTAAAGCTAATCAACATGAAGGGCATATCCCTTAAATGTCTGGATACTAAAGCAATATATTCAGTTATAAATATTTCATAGCCTTCACATAAGAATGCAATAAATCTGCAAATAAACTGTCGGCATATAAAAGTAAAAACACATACAAAAGATCTACAAACTTTGCTGCAGATGTGACGCCACTGTACTCATCCATCTCACAAAGAGTCACTGTACTACACAGAGCTTGGATTGATGATAAAGCTGCAAATCAGAAAGACAATGGAAACCAAAGTCCCTTTAGAATAATAGGCCGCCTGTTCAGATGAGAACATTTATAAATTATAGAGCGTAGGGTCTACGTGCATGAGAAGCTGTTGACAATAAGCTTACATCCTATATACAAGGGGATACACAGGCTTTATTCAGCCCGGGTGTATTATAGCTTAGTGCAAACACCATATATTTGGCATCAGATGCAGTCATTTTTTTCCTGCCTTCTGATGCCAACACATTCAGATGGAGCCAACGTACATCCATACTAAAAAAGCCAAAATAATACCACTCGAGTATGGTTGATCGTTCACAATCAGTTGGGCGTTCATGGCTCTCACTCGCGTGGCGTATTTCGGGCGTATTTTTGTGTATTTATGCGCCGAAATACGCCACACTATTACGGCGTGTTAACATACCCTAGAAAACATGGACACTCTACCAGTGTGCAGGTGTGTTGAGTGGGGGGTGGGTTTGAAAGGAATATTTAAGGGTACACTGAAACAGGTTGGGTCCTCAACGAAATCCATGCTTCAAAACCTACACTAACTAGTGTTGAATTTGTCACAGATTTTTCTACATAGACTTCAATGGGAGAAGGCACCGAAGTCTTTTGAAGCATGGATTTCTCTGCAGAAATGTTGCAGATCCAACCTGTATAAACATACTAAATGGGATAGATTTGCTCAGGATTTTTCGCAAATATTTTCACATGGAAGACGACCAACAATATGGATAGGATTTTACAAATTCCATGTCTACATAGTGAAAATTTTCTACTTAGAAATTAATTTTTAAATCTGCAGCATGTCAATTTCTAGCATAGCCTTACTACAGATTTTACCCCACTGAATTGAGTAGGGTAAAACAGGCACAAAAAGCTGCACAATATGTTGTCGATTTTATGTGCACCTTTACCTGTGGATCTGCTGTAGAAAATTGTCCTTCAAGTGTGCATGAACCCTTTTGTCGTCAATGCAGACTGTTAACTACAAATGTGCCGATCATGCATCATGAAACTAAGCAATAACCAACCGCCAAACACCTCAGGAACAGATTATATGGGGGAGACAAAGTACTGGATAGGCAAAACCCTGTCAGATCGTTATTTCCCTCCATGACATCTGCCAAGTCCTATAGATATTTAAAGGGGTGTTCCTACCATAGACTTTGATGGCATACCAATAGGATATAGTGAAGGAAATAATTATTTGATCGCTTGCTGATTGTGTAAGTTTTGCCCCAAAGCAAAGAATGAAAAGTCTATAATTTTTAAGGGTAGGTTAATTTTAAAAAATTGTGAGAAGAAAATCAAAAATAAAACCAGAAAAAACAAATTGTATAATTTATATAAATTTATTTGCAATTTGTGAGAAAAATAAGTATTTATCCCCTTTCAACCATTTAGAGTTTGGAGACCAGTGCCTACTAAAAAAAACTCATTATAAAATAAAGACAGCTTTCTTAAATGTCACCTTTATAAAAGACTCCTGTCACAGATCAAAACATAGCACTAACTTTATAACACGGGCAAGACCAAAAAGCTTTTGGATGTCAGGGACAAGTCATAGACCGCACAAAGTGGAATGGGCTTAGAAACATAAGTTTAAATTTTGGGTGAGAAAAGGGGAAAATGTTGGTGCAATAGTAAGAATTTTGGGAAAAAATCAAAATACTGTCATTGACATTGATGTGGGGCACCATGCAAAAAATTTACCTTGCAGGGGGATCCCTTGATATAAGGAAGGTGAGAAATAGCCTAAAATACATTGTTAATGATCTCAAGGCAGCTGGGACCACTTCCAAGAAAACCATTGGTAACACTTAGCTGTAATTGGGATAAATCCTGCGTGCCCGCAAGGTCCTCCTGCTTATAAAGGCCATGTGCAGGCCCGTCTGAAATTTCCCAATGAAAAACCTGGATGATTCTGTGAGTGATTGGGAAAAAGGTGCTTGGGGTCAGGTGAGACAAAAATTGAGCTCTTTGGCATTAACTCAACTCACCGCGTGGAGGAAGAGAAATGTTGCCTATGACCCAAAGAACACCATCCCCACTGACAATCATGGAGGTGGAAACGTTGGGCCACATGTATGAAAACGGTCTAGATCTTAGACTTTCTTTGTTGCCTATAGCAACCAATCAGAGCGCCCCTTTCATTGCATAAAGTGCTCTGAAAAAGTAATAGGGGTGCACTGATTGGTTGCTATGAGCAACAAAAGTCTCAGACCTAGACAGTATTCATACATGTGGCCCATTATGTTTTGGGGGTGTTTCTCTGCTAAGGGAACAGGACTACTTCACCGTAAATGAATGGAGGCATGACAACCTCCTTCCCTCCGCCAGGATATTAACCCTTAAGGACCCGGCGTTTTTTTTTTGGCGAGACGTTCGTTTTTCCCTCCTCGCCTTCTGAAGCCCTAACTTTTTTATTTTTCCCCTACAAAAGACACATGAGGGCTTTTATTTTGCGGGACAAGATGTACTTTCTAATGGTGTTTTATGCACTATACGATAGAATATACGGGAAACGCAAAGAAAATCCAAGTGGGACAAATTGTGAAAAAAAAATTTGAGTTTTCGGCCATGTTGCGGGGGGTTTTGCTGTCTTCCCGGTTTGCTTTGTTTCGCGATGTTCTCAAATCTTCGGTAAATATTAATGTTGGTTCTGGTATTTACAGGTTGTTACGCATCCGGCAATATCCTCAAACATGTAGGGTTTACGTTATGTTTTGGACCGTGTTAAAAAAAATTTCCAATCATTTTCTATTTTTGAAATTTGCCGCTACGCGCCATTTTTGTCGGCGACAATAACCTTTTTTGTACTTAACTCCTACGGACGTTCAGTGAGGAGGGCATGCTTTTGCGGGCTGAAGTGTACTTTTTATCGCTTAGTAATTTGGAATGCATGCGACTATTTTGATAATTTTTATTCCATTTATTGAAAGACGTAAAAAAGTAAATGACCAAAAAACGCAATTTTGGCGTTTGGATTTTTTTTTCTTCTACGGTGTCAGCGTACGGGATAAATGATGTTAATTTTTATAGTCGGACTTTTACGGACGCGGCGATACCAAATATTTGTAACTTTTTTATTTTTTAATGATTTTATTTGTAAAAATGGGAAAAGGGGGGTGATTTGAACTTTTAATAATTTTTTTTTTTTTTTGGACTTAAAACTTTATTATTTTTTTTTTTTTTCTACTGTAACATTGAGGACACCTGTGGTATTGACCACTAGGTGGCACGGATGTTAATGACAACCTAATGCATTGCATAGGCAATTGCAATTAGGGGTGTTCAAAGATGGCGGTTTCCCCACTTACTGTCTACGGACGGAAGAGGGGCAATCCGGGCCAGGGGAAAAGTGACGGGGGATGCCCACCACATTGCCGGTGATGGATCACTCGGCGCAGCATAGCTGCGCTTATGCCGTTCACCGCACCGACGGTGCGCTGGACCGATCGGCGTTTAATCAGGACGACCGCGGCCATCATGGCCGCGCGACGGCGCTGAAGGTTAAAGCAGCGCCAGCGGGGGGAGCCACCCGCCGGCCGCTGTTACTGCTGGGTGTTAGTGGCGATTTGCGCGCTAACCACACGGCGGCTGTGGGGGGGGGTCGCGGCGGCGATCCCCTGCAAAGCCCCTTAGCGGCCCCTGGGAACGTACTCATACGACCAAGGTCGGTAAGGGGTTAAAAACTGGGGGTCGTGGCTGGGTTTCATTCGAGCAAGACAAAGTCCAAAAACATACAGCCCAAGGCAACAAAGAAGAAGCACCGCGTACAGCATAGTTTCCAACCCTCCCGTTCTTTGGAGGTGTAACTCCCGTAATCGGGGGTGTGTCCTGCCACCCCTCCACACTTTCAGTTGTTCAACCTCCCGCGAGACTGAAGAGGATGCCGGAGGTTATAGGTGTATGGGGTATCGGGGTAGAGTCTATTGGACGCTCTCATGAAGCACATCCTCGCCGCGGCTCCCGGACAATGCTCTTGTCAGCCTTCATAGGAAGCTGTTGAGAGCAGAGAGCCCGCAGAGCAATACTGGGAAGGGGGTGGGGCTTAGCGGGACTGCTGAGGCTCCGCCCCCTCCCTCGAAGTGAGAATCAGCAGCAAGACAGGTGAGTGTGTGCAGAGGAGATGGGTGGCAGAGTATGTGTGAGGGGAGGAGGTGTGCATGCTTCAGTGTGAGCGGGTTCGTGCGTGGGTGTGTGTGTGTGTGTGTATTTCAGTGCGAGTGCGATTGGTGTGTGTGTATTTCAGTGTAAGTGAGGGGGTATGGTGTGTTGTGTGTGTTGCGAGGGTGTGTGTGTGATGTTTGAGTCTCTGGGGGAGGGCGTGTGTGTTTGAATGTGCACAGGGTTGGAGTTGCCCCACTTATCTTCTGTCCCTTGCTCTGTCTCCTGGCCCCTGCGGTCTGCTCTAGCGGTCTCCCCCCCCAACATGGGAGGAGACGGGCCACAAGGGAGTAGAAGTCTGCCCTCTGCTCCCTTTCTCCTGCCCCCTCGCGGTCTGTCTTTGGTAGGCTGCAGAGAGGGCAGGAGACAGGCTGAGGGAGAACAGACTCTGCTGTGATTGCTATGCAATAGCCTATCAGCATCAGGAAAAGTGGGTGGTGGCACTGCCATTCCCCCAAATTCTATCATGTTAAAGTGGATGATACCTGTGGGTTGATGGGGAGTCACCAGCTTTCTTGGATGCTGAATAGGGTATCCAGCTATTGCGTTTGATGATGTGCAATGTTTGTTTATTTACAGGTTCATTTGGACTACGTCAGATTCCGTGGACTACAGTAGGATCAACCTTGGATCTATTTTTTTTCATAATAAAATGGTTAAAGGAGGGTGGTGTCGGGGAGTGTTTATTTAAATAAAAGTTTTTTCGGTGCAATGTTGATTGTATTTTTTTTCCATACATTTCCAGTGTTAGTAGTGGAGATATCTGGAGACGCCTCTTCATTACTATCGCTCGGGCTTGGTGTCAGCCAGTGGTGTTTCTTGTTGCCTAAGGCTGACACTAACCCCGTGTCACTATTACCCCAGTAACCAACACACCAGGGGAAACTGGGAAGAGCCGGTAACCATCAGAAGTGGACCCTCTAATGTGATGGTCCACTTCTGGAGCAGTTGCAGGCTGGTATTTTTAGAATGGGAAGTTACCAGTAGCGATGGTTCTTCCCATTCTGATAGTATCAGGCCGCCGCTGTTGGTTTTACCTTGGCTGGTTATGGGAATTGGGGTGGACCCCATGTTTTTTTTTTTTTCAGAAAATGTATTTATTTAATGATAATCTGCACACGGGCATCCCCTGCAATGATTACAGGGGGTGCCCACTGTAGGATTCTCAATAAATAAATGATATTTGAAAAAAAAAAAATAAGACGAGAGGTCCTCTCCATTTTCCATAACCAGCCAAGGTAAAACCAACAGCTGCCGCCTGCTAATATCAGAATGGGAGGGTCCTTAACACTGGGTCCACTTCTCATTCTAAAAGTATCAGCCCGCAGCTGCCCCAGAAGCGGACCATTACATAAGAGGGTCCACTTCTGACGGTTACCGGCGTTTCCCAGTACCCCTGGTGCTTTAGGTACTGGGGCAATAGTGACACGGGGGTTTGTGTCAGCCTAGGGATTTGGAAAAAATACTGCTGGTTTTACACCAGTCCAAGCGCTAGTAATGGAGAGGCGTCTGTCAGATACCACATTACTAAAACTGAAATTAAATGGGAAAAAAAACCACCAAATTCACAAAAAAAACTTTTATTTTAAATGAATACCCCCGACATCGCCTCTTTCACCATTTTATTACAGAAATCAATCCAACGATCCAAACCCCAAAGGGGCCCGAAATATAAAACAAAAAAAAAAAAAAAAAACAAAAAAAAAAAAAAGACAGTCCCAAAACCCCTTTCCTGCCCCCCTAAAAGATCATTCCCTCAACTGATCTTTAGGGGGTCAGGGAAGGAGTTAAACCCCTGCACAATTGATTCGGGGGTCCCCGGGGCGCCCCGTAGCAAAATTTCCCCTGAGGGGGGTCCTTTTTTTGCTCCCCAAAGAGATTATAAATGTGCTCTGTATCCCCTCTCCTAACCCCCCCCACCATTGTGTTTGTCTTTTCCCCAAACCAAAATACAACACCCTCATACCCCCATAATCTCTCCACTAATACCCATAGTCCCCCCCCTTCCTCCCCCTATCCCCATAACCTTTCCCCCTAAACCTCCCCCTATCAACCCCTTTTGTGTTACAGAGGGGGCTCAGGCGGGAAGTGCTAAAAAAAATTTTAAATTTTAAAGGTGTTTTGTGGTAAATTTTCCGGGGGCGAGTCTGGTCGGAAGAAGTCATCTGGACAGGAGGGAAAAGAAAGGAATACAGGAGAGTCTCCGGTGGGTCCTTACATGTTACTGCCTGTATCATTTAAAGTGTTACAGACCCTTGTACATGGTATATACCCTGTATGGGGGAAAAATATTGTTTGTAATGTAAGGGTTTTTGGGTGTGGCACAGTTTGGCGGAAATTCCCAACTCTCCTGGATGCTGATGGATAACCGCCGGGGAAAGCTGGGTGAGGAAACCCCCAGTTTTCATCCAAGTCGTAACACATTTAATGGCAAGGTGGGGCTTTTTCAAAGGGGGCGTGGCTCACCATAAAGAGGGGAGGTTATTTTTTTTTTTTTTTTTTTTTTTTCGCCGCAGTCCCAAATAGCGTGCTGCACCTTTTAAAATCTCCTGCTTTTTTTTACTTTCAAAAGTTGGCAAGAAATGACATTAAGGTCGGGAGGGGCCCCTGGGAAAAGTCTCCAACCTTAACCCCAAAAAGGAAAAACTTAGGGGAAGGGAGTTGAAGCTCGGGTTTTTGCCAACCCGACAGCCCCTCAAAATTTAGTGAATTTAGGATGTTCTGCAAAGAGGAGTGGACCAAAATTCCTCCGGGACATGTGGAAAACCCTTTCTCATCAAACACAAAAAACATCTGACTGTGCCTTGCCAAAAAGGGGTTTTTGTCATCAAGTATAAGCCCTTTTTTTTGCCGAGGGATCAAATACTTATTTTTTCTCAGCAAAATGCAAAAAACATTTATATAAAAAACTTGTAATTTCGGTTTTTTAATTTTTTCTGGGGATGTTTTTTATTTTTAAAAATTTATTTTAAATCTCTTAATTTTAAAAATTTAAAACCTACCCTTAAAAATTTAAAGGGGCTGTTCATGTTTTTGGGTTGGGCAAACTTACATAATCAGCAAGGGATCAAAGAAAAATCACTTAAACTGAAATTGCAAAAAACTCCTAAAGCTGCAGTTTCCCCCCCCCTTCGGGAAAACCTGCCCCTTATCAAAAACAAAGCCCCCTATTTCTTGGGTTTTAAAAAAGGGTTTCCCGGGTAAAACCCCTTGTCCCAACAAACTCCCATTCGGGGTTTTTATGGCAACACCCCTTCTCACCTCTATCGGAACGCTCTTTTGGCAAAAAAATAGGGGAGTAAAAATTTTAAAAGTGACCACCTCTCCATTATGACCCCAAGTGCAAAAAACTCCCTTTAAACCAACAAAAAAAGGGAAAATTAACAATAAAATTTTCGTCCCAAAGTAAAAACAAATTTTTGGAATACATAATTATTTCTTGATCAGTAGTACAGTGTTGTCTCAGGATAAAAGGTTTAAATTTAATAAAAAAAATAGAAAAAAACTTACTTTTAATGATTATATATTATTAAAAAAAAACCCATACCCCGATTTAAGGTTAAAATTCCAAAATGAACCCCAACACAAACCCTCCCTCAAAAATTAAAGGGGAATAATCCCCCAAACGGGGACCCCATATGGATATAAACTTAAAAATTATTTTAAAATGAAATTGGGGAAAATTTTAAAAGGGTTTTAAAATGGTTAAAATTTTTTCCACCATGAATGTTGAGGGATTTAAACCCCCAAAATGGAAACACTTTTCTAAATACTATGCAAATTAAAAAAATTAAAAACCCCTGAGGCAACGCTTTTCTCACCCCCTTTTTGGTTAAAACAAACCCTTCCTAGCCAAAAGAGCTAAAAACCCCCCGGGGGCTTGCGTGAATTTAAACCTTTTTATCTGTTTGACGGGCAAAAATGAATGGTCTTTAAGGAAAAGGGTGCAAAAAGTTTTCTTTTGTATACAAAATTTAACTAGCTTTTTGTGTTTAAGTTCCCTGTTTTATCTGATGAAAAACCCTTTCTTCTGCTTTTTTAAGAATAGGTTGGTTCTTTTTTTTTAAAAAAGAATTCAAAAGGGTTAAATAGTTGATTTTTAAAAGTAAACCCATGTCAACGGGATTTTTATTCAGGGCTCTGTGCCTGGCTGGGTGTATTTTTGTCCCGTCTTGTCAGCTCGGGGATTTTTTTACATTACAAAAGCTCCCTTAGCAGAAAAGGGTTTTTTTCCTGACAGTGAGTTATGACCTGTGTTTTTGCTGTTTTTGAAATTCCACTTTTTGTAGGGTTTTTTAGTTCACTTAAGTTTTGAGACCCCCTTTTTGGGTTTCCTCACTCCCCCCCCCCCCCTCCCCCTTCTCCCTTTTCCCCCCCTTTCCACTGCAGTTTAAAATGACTAAGCGTGATTTGTTGACATCTTGCTCTCATACTGAACGGAGGTCAGTACTTGGTCTGGTGGCAAATCCCCTTTAAAGTCAATAGAAGGATTTTTACTCTAGATACCCAAGAGACCTAATGAATCCCACTACAAATATACCAAGCCTCAATTAGTCCATATCACTAGAAATATACAGGTCTCAATTGGTCCATAGCAAGTTAACAACAATGGGTTAATATCACAATTTCCTGAAAACCTTTTTTGCTATTAACCGATTGATGTAAATTTGCCATTGCCCAATTCTGGCTTACATACTTTTAGCGGGAATTCATTGTAATATATCTTTCCTGACAAATTCAAGTCCCACCCTAGGGATCTTGCCGGGTATACCTTTCTATCAGTAGGTTGCAGTCGGCGGGTCGCCCTTATCGGGGCAGTTACCACATACATTGTTGAGGCAGTTTTAGTGTTCTGTTCATTTAGGGTAACTGTGGGGAATTTACTAATCTGTGTATGGATTTTTAATTGATAATATAAATTCATTAAAAGCTCAGTTTTACTATAGTTTATCACATCCTACGTCACTGTATTTTTTATTTTTTTTTCCAATATTATATTCAATATTATTGAGTTCCAATACTCGATAAGACAATGGTATCAGTTACTTGGGAAGTTTTGTTTTTTTGTTAATGTCTATGTTAGTTCTGCTGGGTATTACATGCAATGGGTGGCCTTACCCATCATTTTAAGACATTTGTTATTTTGGTTTTGTGATCCATAGTAGCACACACCAATGAAAGTACTCATAAGCATCAGCCATAATAACCTTAATTGTCTTTTCTCCTGCATACTGAGAGCAAACTCTCGCGGAGGAGTGCTGAGATCGGTATCCACGGCATCCACATGACTAATCCCCCGGGACAGGGAACGCTTCTGCCGCGTACTCTTCCTTGATTCCATAGTTCCATAATTTGATGGTTTCCTTCGCACCAGGGACTGGTAACTTGGTAACTCATGTAAGAACTGGTGAGGAGTAGCTGTACTTCCTTCCGGGAGAAAAACATCTGAAATAGAAAGAGGTTTACTTCATTGCTGAACTCTAACAGGTTATTTTTCTGCAACAGATTTCAGAAGCAGATTGTGAAACCAGACTTTCTAATGTTATAGGTAAGGACTGGCTTTATCTGTATTCGTTATCTGCTTCATTTTATTCCATATTCATTTTGCTTTGTGTTGATCAGATTTTGGGGCTTTGGAACCAATAACATATTTTCCACATAGTTATGGTCTCAACATACGATGGTTTCAACATATAATGGTCGTCCCCAAGCCACTTAATATTGTATGTTCAGGGATCACTGTATAGGGAAAACAAGCAGCACAGTGGCTAAGTGGTTAGTACTGTTGCTGAAGCATATAGTTTGTAAGGGCATGTGCACACGACGGATTTGGCCGCGGTTATGGCCGCGGTTTCCGCGGCCAAATCGCACCTAGTTTATTAACATGGTTTCCTATGGGAAACCGCGTTAATATTCACACGCCGCGGGTTTCAATTCTTGACAGGGAGTGCTATGCGCGGCGGCCGGGCTATTAATTTGCATGGGGGCAAACCCTCGGCGCAAGCCGCGCCCCAAACCACGCTCCACCCGCGCCGAGACCACGGCCACCACCCGTGCTGCAAACCCGCGTCGGAAGACGCGAGTTTGTGGCACGGTCCATCGAGGGTTTGGCCGCGGCAAAACCCGCGGCCAAAACCGCCGTGTGAACAGGGCCTAAAGGTTTCCTCTGGGCATTCCAGTTTCCTCCCACACTCCAAAAACATACATTGTGATGACGAGTGATGACAATTTTTGTACAGCGCCATGATATGTTGGCATTTTTTTTTTATTTTTTTTTTAAACCATTAACAATAACTAGCCAAGTGGTATCCAGAATGTTAACTGGAGTCAGTAAACTTATTCCCATCTACAATGGCTTTCACAACAATAGTAGAAATCCACACAGCTAACACTATTGTCTGGACAGGCAGAAAGTTGAGTGGCCCAATGAAAAAAAAAAAAAAAAAGCCTAAATTTGAAACAATAAAGATTGAAAAAAAACTGACAAAATAAAAATGACTGGGCTCATGCCGTACGCACTGGCATTGCCAATGTGCTAACTCACTGCTGCTGGAATGCAAACAATGATGGGCAGTGGACCATGGGCACATCGGATTACCTTTTTATGCTGGTATTTTTTTCTGTACTTTTGAACGACCCCTTCAAACAGGTTTTCTCACAAAAGCAAAATCCCTTTTGGAGGCTGCACCGGCCTAAAAGAATGGGAAGGTGGTCGGGCCTGTGCACTCTGGCTTTGTTACAATTGGAACTGCGGCCATATCCCCGGTTGGTACCAAGCTACAAGCCGGACTCGGAAAGGGATTTTGCTTTGCTTTATCTCACGTCAAGATGCCGTTTGTCTCTCGTACAAGCAATCTCAGTGACACGCATTCTTTGCTCAATCTTCTTTAGGTGCCTGAAAGTAGTGGCATTAATAGGACTCAATGGAGACCTGCCCCAACTTGTCAGAATCACCTTGAGACAGTTACAGAAATTTCAGCGAGTGGAGATGTCAAGTTATGTTTCCTTCATACTATCCAGTTACATACCCAGAGGGCACACTAAAATACTGATGCATTGCTTGAGAACTCCTACGAGGTTTTCAGATTCCATGAATTCATTTCCATTGGCCTAATACAAAAATATACAACAATCTCTTCCATATAAGATATATACAACGACCGTACGGTTTCTCCACCGTCCCCACATCACCAAGGTCCTCATATCCTAGCATTAAAATGTTTCACCCCCTTAAGACCATAACAACCAGCTGATTGTCATCACTAGGCTAGAGCCAACAGCAGGCGATTGGTAAAGTAAGCACACTGCTTATTATGTATTATGTACCGTTAGTAGTATAACGTTGTACCGTGTTAGCCATAGAAAGTAGTAGAAGAGTGAAGAAATCAGGCGATACCTTTTAGAGGCTAACCGAATATATTTGATGGTGAGCTTTCGAGAGTACTAGCTCCCTTCTTCAGACATGATGTTATACAAGAAACTGAACATTCACAGAAGACCTGAACCTTCAAAGGAACTTAGAATCTTTAAAAATAACAAAATGCAATATAAGCAGAAACGTTATTTACAACAGGTCAAGAAATCAACTATCTGGAAACTTGTGAGGCAAGACAGGAGGGATCAGTAATTCTTGCTGTTATCTGTTTGCTATCAGGTGGTGATTTGTGCCCCTCACAGTTCACACACAGGGCCACATGTATGAAACAGTTTAGGTCTAAAATTCACTTTGTTGCCCATAGGTTACTATGGGCAAAAAAGTGAGTTTTAGACCTAAACTTCCATGAATATTCAGTCCATTTTGCAGGGTTTGAATTTTTTGCATTAACTTATATTCCCATTCCTCCCTTTCCCTCAGCATCTTAAAATGTCCCATTAACCGCTTAAGGACCCAGCCAGTTTTGGCCTTCCTGACCCAGCCCTATTTTTGAAATCTGGCATGTGTCACTTTATTAGTGAGTAATAACTTTTTGACACTTTTACCTATCCATGTGATTCAGAGATTGTTTTCTCGTGACACATTGTGCTTTACGTTAGTAAGAAATTTTTTTCCATACAATCCTTGTTTGTGAAAAATATCAAAATTTCATGAAAATTTGGAAAAATGTGATTTTGAAAATTTCTGCATGCAAGACAGATAATTATTCACCACAAAATAGTTTATAACTAGCATCTACCATATGTCCACTATAGGTTGGCAGAATTTTTTTAAATGTCTTTTTTTATGACATTAAGGGGCTTAGAAATTTAGTAGTAATTTCTCACATTTTCAAGAAAATTTGCAATATACATTTTTTAGGGACTAGTCCAGTTCTGACGTGGCTTTGAGGGGCCTGTATGTTAGATACCCCCATAAATGACGCCTTCTAAGAAACTACACCCCTTAAAGTCTTTACAACAGTGTTTAGGAATTTTAATAACCCTTTAGGTATTTCACAGAAATTAAAGCAAAGTGGAGGTGTAAATTTCAAAATTTCAACTATTTTTGCAGATTTTCAATATTTATCCATTATTTACTGGAATACGGTAAATGTGACTAGGTAAATGCAACTTAATATCATTTCCCCCAGGTCTGCTGTTTTCAGAGATATCCCATATGTGGCCCTAGTGCATTGCCTCAACCATAAGCCCCAGAATAGGAGGAGCACCTACTGGACTCTGGGGTCTCATTGTCAATGAAATTTTATTTAGGCACCATTTCAGGTTTGAGGACGCCCTAAGTTGCTAAAACTTAATAAACACCCTAAAAAGACCCCATATTGGAAACTACACCCCTTAAGGTATATATACTGTACAGGTGTGTAGTGAGTATATCGACCCCACAGGTGATTCACAATTTTTTTTAGCATTAGGCTGTGAAAATTAAAAAAAAAAATGTTTTCAATAATCTGCAATTTTAGCTTAAAATGTTTCATATTTACAAGGAATCCTGGAAAAAAGAACCCTAAAACATTGTTAAGCAATTTCTTCCAAGTTCGGCAATACCCTACATGTGGGTGTAAACTGCTGTTTGGGCGCAAGGCAGGGCGTACAGGGGAGGGAGCGCTATTTGGCTTTTGGAGCGCAGATTTTGTGGGGCCATGTCGCATTTGCAAAGCCCCCAAAGTACCAGAACAGGTGAAACCTTCCAGAAGTCGCCCCATTTTGGATTCAACACCCCTCAGGGATCTCATATAGGGGTGTATTGTGCATTTTGGGCACACAGGTGTTCCATCGTTTTCTTTAGCATTGGGCCATGAAAATGGGGGCGGGGTGGAACGCAGTTCCACCATTGTTTTTTGGGCTTCAATTTTACAGCATTCGCCGTGCAGTGTAAATGATGTGATAACTTTACTATGGGGGTCGGTACAATTGCAATGGTATAAATTTTATATAGTTTTTTATGTTTTATTACTTTTACACAATAGAAATGCGTTTTTTATGTTGTCCTATTCTGACAGTCATAATTTTTATATTTTGCTGTGTACAGAGCTGTGTAGGGCCTTGGTTTTTGCGGGGTGAATTGATGCTTTTATTGGTACCATTATGGGGTGTTCACTTTTTATTAAGGTTTTTGTGAGGCGTTTTGAACAAAATACAGCAATCCTGGTAGTGTTTTTTATTTTTATAGCGGTCACTCTGCGTTAGATATGACATGCTACCTTTACTCAGTAGGTCGATATGATTACAGCAATACCCAATTTTTATATTTTTTTTATTTTTTACTGCTTTTATACAATAAAAACACTTATTCAAACAGGAAAACACATTTTTGCATCGCCATAGTCTGAGACTCATAACTTTTTTATTTTTCTGTGTATGGAGCTGTGTACAGGCTTGTTTTTTGCGGGATGAGTTGACATTTTTATTGGTATCATTTTTGGGGGGACAAGAATTTTTGATCAGTTTTAAATCCGTTTTTTGGAAGGCAGAGTGAAAAAAATACTGCAATCCTAGTAGTGTTTTTTATTTTTAACAGCGCTCTTTGTGCAGTATCCGTAATAAGTTAGCTTTACTCTGTGGGTCGATACGATTATGGTGATACCCAATTTATATATTTTTTTTTTTATGTTGAAGCACTTTAAAATAAAAAAAAAAAGTGTTTTTAGTGTGTAAAAGAATAATTATGCATCGCTATCCTCTGAGAGCCATAACTTTTTTATTTTTACGTGTACAGAGCTGTGGTAGGACTTTTTTTTGCGGGATGAGCTGACATTTTAATTGGTACAAACGTTGCCGTTTATAGGAGTTTTTGATCACTTTATTCCATTTTATGTGCTGCGGGATGAACAAAAATCTTAATTCTGTGATTGGTTTGTTTTGTTTGTTTTTTTTACGGCGTTCACCTTACGGGTAAATTAACATGACAGATTTATAGGGCATTTCGTTACGCACGCAGCAATACCAAATATGGTACTTTATTTTTTATCTTTTTTGGGGCGATTGGCGTTTGTAAACGGGAAAAGGGCAGTGTACGTGTTTTTTATTTTATTTTTCGTGTTTGTTTTTCACTTTTTTTTTAAATTTATTTTATTTTTTACTTTTTCCCATTGGGGATTTGAATGAGAGATCTTCAGATCCCTCATTTAATAGGAATCAGTACATAGCCTGTGCACTGGTTCCTATGGGAACTGTCAGTCACGATGCAGGGCACGGCCGGGCATCGTGACGTCACAGACAATCTATGCCTTCCACAATCGTGCGCTGCTGTCGCCGACAGAGACGCAGGAGGAGCGGTCTTCCTTAGTTATTGCGATGATCGCGATAATTAAGGGGTTAATCGGCCCCCCACCCCCCTCCCGGAACGATCTCGGGTCGGGGCCGACGCAGCGGGATGTCAATTGTAATATACAGCTGACATCCTGCGCTGATCGCGTGAAATCTGCTTTAGAGTTCGCGCGATCGTCGGGACGTATGCATACGTCCAGGGTTGTGAACCCCCAAATGACCTGGATGTATGCATACGTCCTAGGTCGTTAAGAGGTTAAAACCACAACCCGCAAATCTTCCATAGAGTGGTCTTCTCTGAAATGTGCGGCCACTGGGAGATCTGTCCTGCTGTTGTTAAAGGGCCGTTCACACGACTTATTGCAGGGACGGCTTTCAGCCGTATTGCGCGCCGTATTTGCGCTGCAGTACGGCTCCAATCCGTCCCAGCCATCTCTCCTCCCCGCTTGACGAATCCGCCGAGCGGGGAGAAAGTGACATGCACATTATCCCGGCGGGGTACGCGTTGTGGATAATGAAAGTCTATGGGGCCGGTGGGCAGTGCCCCCGCCCCTTACGCAAGCTGTAATTGCGGACAAAATCCGTTCCGCAATTACGGCTTGAATAAGCCGTGTGAACCGGCCCTATTAGTGAATCTGTGTGAATTCATGCGCTGGCTGAGTCTCTGCCCTGTTTCCCCCACATAAAGGCCTGTGATGGGACATTGCGCACACATAATCAGAATACACCACATTGCTAGACCTGCAGTAATATGTCCCCCTAATTCGTGCACCTGCCCGGGACTCTGACAGGTACACGACGCCGTGTGGATGTGCCCGCAGGGCTTTCCCTGTTCTGCCCGGGAGGGTAGGGGGCCTTTTCTGTTGAGGCTTCGGGGACTCCGGACAAGAAAACGCCAA